>JAIUZE010073386.1:0-27144 GCA_022085475.1 Heliosperma pusillum | reverse complement strand
AATGTTGCTTGGTTGCTTGCTTTATTTCCGCTCATGCCAAAATCGTCACACATGCATTTTATTTTTCCGTTATTGTCAATTCAACGTTATTCTCAATTCACCGATTTAGTTCACTTATAGGGAATTAATAACTAAATTGACAATATCTCTCACATATTTAAAAAATTGAGATTAGCCTTACCAATTAGTAACACCTATGAATCCCGTGTTCATTAGGGCTACCACGCTCGTGGGTCCCTTTTTACCTCAGGTAAGTAGGGTGATACGATCACAAGCTAAAATTGGATTGGACTCAACGAGATAAGCGTTATCTTGGGACTAGGAGATGGATTTAGTTGAAATCCGTCAACCACGAGTTCTAAGGGTAGAGTTAGTCAAGTAATGACTTACCATTTTTAGATAAAGGTAGCATACGATGACTATTTTTATTTAAAGATGAGTCTTCGAATCATTTATATAATTTAGTGAGGGGTCATTATATAAATGCTAAACTTGTTAAAATGTTTTTCAAGTAAATTATCATACCGGATTGTAAAACATCGACGACGTTTTAGGAAACATCGATGACGTTTTTCATAAAAAAGACGATACTTGCCCTTATCCTTTCTCTCTCTAAAACAAAAACTCTCTCAAATTCAAAACACACAAACACACTCACCTCACCCTCTCCCACACCCCCACCGCCACCACTGCCACCCCGGCCACCAGTCGCCCGCCGTCCCGTCCCCCGCCGTCCCCTACCACCGTGACCTGCCGCCCCCCTGCCGCCCCCCTGCCGTCCCCCACCGGTATGTTTTTCTCCAAATTTTTTTTTATGTTTTGTAGATCTAGTTATATTGTTCTAGTTTAATTTGTTAGAATTTGTTTGTTGTTAGTTAGTTTTTGTTTTAATTAAACTTGTAGTTATTAGGTTGTTGTTTGTATGAGATTGTTTTTTGTTTGATTAAAGTTGTTGTAATTTGTTTGTTCTTAGTTTTTAATTATTTGAAAGTATTTAGTTTGTTTTCTTGTTATGATTGTTGTAAAATCTTGTAGTTGTTTAGTTTTATTTGTTTGTTGTTAGTAATTTGTTGTTTAGATTTGTATGAATAATAGGTATAAAGATAGAAATAATCGAATTTTTTTCCGAGGTTTTCATCCCTCTATGGTGAAATTTGGAGGAAAAAAAATTTCCCCCATGGTTGGACAACCAAATCACACGTCCAACCATGGGGGAAAAGATTTTTCCCCCATGTCCCACCATGGTGGGATGTGTGATTTGGTTGTCCAACCATGGTGGGATTAAAATTCTGGAAATCCACCATGGTTGGACAACCATTTCACACGTCCAACCGTGGTGAGATTTTCAGAATTTTCATCCCACCATGGTGGGACGTGTGAGTTGGTTGTCCACCCATGGTGGGATTCCAGAATTTTAATCCTACCATGGTTGGTTTCCAAAAAAAAAAAATTCGCCCATGGTTTGAATTTTTTGATTAAAAGTCCGTTCATGGTTTCCCAAAAAAAGTTTTTATAATTTGTTAATTAAGTTGATTAAATTAATTTGTTCAATGATAATATGTTTTAAGAATATTATTAACGCTTATTTGAATGTTTTAATTGTGTAATGCAGATGGGAGATCGAGGAAAGAGCGTTATGGTTCCCGAAGATCGTACGGTGAACCGTAGAGTCACGGCTTCAAAGCGTCGTGTTATTTTTCAGTGTAGTAGATCTAATCCTGTTAGTAGCGGTGTTTCAGAGATGGAGAGATCAGAGGAGGTAGGAGGTAGTGTTCCTCAGATTGGTCAGGGTTACAAGGAAGCGGAAGACGATTATAGGGAAGATGAGATTGTTGACGAGCGTTTGGTGGACTCCGAGTCTGAGGGCGAGGAGGATATTGTTCAGCGGTCCGTACCTTTATCGAGATCGGAGGTACCGTTGTCTCAGAGGTTAGCTCGGTACTCCTTTGGTCGCTATTCTAGGTTGGATGATGGTTCGCAGAGGGAGCCGCGGAAGAAGCCGCGCAGCGATAGTGATTGGCTCCTTAGAGCCCCAGTTTCTGGTGGGCCCCGTAACATTTCGGTATTACGCATTTTTGGGGGGCATGTGGCATATAGTAGTTGGACCGATACCGAGGAGGCTAGGTCCTTTATTAAGTGTTACGAGAGGCTGAGTTATGTGGATGGGTTAGGGAGCATGGAGGTGCCGGCTGATGTTGTTAGGAGGTTTCAGCTGACTGGGTTGACTGGGTTGACGATGTGCTACACGACAGCTTTGGATGAGAACCTTCTGAGCGTTTTCATAGAGAGGTGGCAGCCGGATACCAACACTTTTTATATGCCTTTCGGGGAGATCACCATTACGCTTCACGATGTGGAGGAGATTTTTGGGATCCGGCCTACTGGTACGAGGGTGTTTGTTCGGGGTACCTCCGCTGCCGGTTCTTCAAGGGAGGAGGTGGGGTTGAAGATGGATGTGGCACATTTTTTTGGCAAACCTCCCGGAGAGGTGGCACCACCGTTATATAAGGCTGGTGGTTTGTTGGTGTCATGAGGGCTCATATCAAGGAAGGGACTGAGTATGACTCCCTCCGTGCTTATTTGTTATTGTTGTTGGGACAGACTTTGTTTGTGGACAAGTCTGGTGATAGGGTGTCAGCTCAGTTGTTACCCTTACTTGATGATCTGGATCTGGTTGGAGAGTATGCTTGGGGTGCCGCTTGTTTGGCATATCTGTACCGGCAGCTAGGCATGGCATCGCGACGGGAGGCTCGCGGTGTTATTGGGTGTCTGCCTTTATTGCAGGCATGGATTTACGAGTACTTCCCCCAGTGTCGGCCACACGGGGGAGATTATTTGGAGGGCAAGCCACGAGTGGATGCTTGGAGGCACGTTCCTCGGTTTAAGGGTTACCTTGACCATTTTCAGATGTGGCGTGTTAGGTTGGACGGGTTTAGCAGGGAGCAGGTTAGATGGACGCCTTATTGGACGCGTATGCCGAGTTCTGCGAGATATTCTCGCTATTCCGGCTATATTCGATATCAGTCCATTGTTGAGCCGTACCAGCTTGATCGGTGTATGCGCCAGTTTGGGTACATTCAACCTATCCTGATGCCTATGCCTATCCCATGTACCGAGTACCGTCCAGCGAATAACGGTTATAATGTGGAGTTTGGCCAGGAGCCCGATACGATGTGGGGCCACGAGACTTCCTTGGTGAACTTTAAGAGTCGGTCTCGACGAGCTACGATGCCTTTCGAGGTATCTCGAGACTATGAGAGATGGTACGATGATATTTCTCACCGATTATTTTTTCCACCTTCGGATCGTCTTGAGTTTATGCGTCCACCTTTCCATGTTGAGCCAGAGGTAGCCCTTGCACTTAGTCGGCACTTACATAAATATTCATCAAATATACAATTACATTTTCAACATATTAATAAAGTGCTTAACCAAAGCTTAATTTCCGTGCAACTTCTTCATCGATGCTTTCGTTTCTTCTTCTCCGACTTCTTCCCGTGGCGGATCCGATGCAAGCGTTCCAGTTCTCGATATTTCTCTGGTACAAAGTATCGAGAAGACTGACACTTTCGTGTCTATAAGTCCGCCAAGCGGGAGCTAGTGGTGGCATGGCAACATCCTCTTGCGGCCCTCTTGAATGCAACTGCATCCAATGACTGTGATAGTTTACAATCCACATAACACCAAAGGGTTTTTGGCCTGGAACCAAAGCCCTAAGTGGTAAAATTGTCTCACAACTACCAACCCAAATTTTCTCACCATTGTCGCGACAGAAATGACCGATAACACAAATAGTCCAGTTGAAGGTGGTTGCAAATACAAGTAAGTGGTTGCCACACATCCAATGCTCCGGACCACATGGGATCTCAAGATAGAACTCGGCACGCCTCAATGTACTATCAAAGCCTGTCAAACCAGTCGTAGAGGATGGATGAGTACCGAACCAGTTCTTGTAGACGTCGTCGCTCCTAATCTCTCGGGCACACCACATCGTCATCTGAAGGTAGTCGCCCTCTTGCTCCCGTTGGGCATGTGATATAACCCGGTAACCACAGTGACCATCGTCACCGACATCTACCCAACCATCGAACTGGCCCCAAAGCACCTCCAATACGCCGTATCGTTTAGCCCAAGTTGAGATAAGGCCGATGGTGTAGTTTCTTTCTAACGGAGCACAAGGTGGTCCTGGAGGAAAGTCCCCAAATAAGTGAGTACCAGCAATAGATCCATCGGTGCTAGGTGTCCCATATTTCCTTTGACTATGCTTGAAAGACGACTTGTTCCTAGTCGTGGATTTTTTTGGACGGCCTTTCGGGTTCTCATTAATAGGAGGTGGCAAAACATCCTCATCCTCCGGATGTAGGGCGTCACGCATCTTCTCGGCTACCAACCTACGACGAACCGGGTCACTGTTTCTAGCTTCCACTACTAACCCATCAAACTCATCATCACCGGTTCTCGGCATTTGATCAACACTATCAAATACCAAGGTCTTCCAAAAAACGTGAACATCATCAACATAGACCCTCCTACCTCTCCTACTCAAATCAACCAGTTTGCATGCACAAGGTAGGCCATGAGTTGTCTCAAGCACATGTCCGCATCCCTCCTCTAACCCGACACCAAGACCAAGCCCTCTCTGAAGCTCCTCCTCCATTAATCCTATTGCCTTCGTCGACACGACCCCTAGCAACAATGAGAACAAACGACTAGTTATACGAGGCCGACTCCTTGAATCCTCAAGTGACTTTCTAATCTCTGAGTGTTGACTTTCAAGCATGTCATTCATCTTCGACCACATACTATCAAGTGTCAAATTTGCACTTTTCAGCCATGACTTAAGTAGAGAATGAGCCGACTCGACACGGGAAGTACACGTGTTACCGAAATGTAGGATATCGTTTGTATAACATTGCACAAACTTATCCTTGTGCATCGCCCAAGTGCTCAAAACATATCTCCCTAAGGGAGCCCACGTTACACGAAAACACTCCCATGCTTTTTCATACTCTTCCACGGTTAATGCATCAATAACCCGTACCCAACCCGCTTCTGGATTATAGTAGACAAGATCTCTATACCACTCGGTCTTGTAGATGTTCAGGGTTTTGGCATTGATGGCGCGGTTCACGTGCCACCGACACAAGAAATGATTAGAACCGGGAAACACCTCCCTAAGAGCGGCGATCAAACCCAACTCCCGGTCGGTGACGAAGACGGTAGGGGAAACAAAGACAGGTGCAAGAATGTCCGACAACCGCCTCAAAATCCACGTGTAGGTGATAAGTGAATATTTGTATGATTTTAACGCCCATTTCAACTCGGTTTTGTATGTCATTTGTGCTTTGTTAAGCCACTTTATGAGCTAATATCGTCTTCTAGGCGAATTCCTGTGTTCTAACCTGTTTTGTAGGGAAAGTGACGTTTCTACGCCCTTTTTCTATATTCCCGAGCATTTGCCTAGAACCCGATGATTCGAAGAAGCAAGCCTGACCATATCAAAAGCATTTCAAGAAGGTTCACTAACTCAAAAGAGAGAAGAAATGAAGACGATGTCGTAGTTGTCGGAAGATCAATCAATTGGGCGGAAGAATTCATCGCTTTACATCAAACCCTATCACCAAACCCAATTGAAGAGGTCAAGGGGGATGATGGAAGTCAAATCAAAGCAAAGGAAGATGAAATGTTAGTCAAATGCTTCCAGATGACCACTTACCCGATCGGGTAAGTGTGTACCCGATCGGGGATGTGTGCTGCTTCGAGCATGATGCTTCAATTTACTATTTTTGTCCTATATGTTTAATTCTCGACTCCTTCTCCACGAAACCCTAATGCTATATATAGATGCTCCAGCCCCTCTTCTCAAGACACACAACTCACAACAATATCTTACACAACATCTCCTTTCTTCTTACATTTTCTCTTTAGTTTAGTCTTTCTAGTTTAGATCATTTTCTTCTTTTGTCTTTTGTTCTTAGTTTATTTCTGTCCATTTCATATCAAAACATTAGCTTAGACCAATAAGAATTTCAATCTTTGTAGTCTACGTTGTTGGGTACAAGAGTTGTAATTCAAGGAACGATTATTCTATGCGAGGGATTTCTATTATCGTTATCGCTTTCGTTGTTGATCGTCACCTAGGTATTCCTAATTTATCCTTTGTTTATTGTTTTTTATGTTCCTTATTTGATTGTCATTTTCTATTCATGTTACTCTAGATTCATTTTCATGTTGTTATAATCGTAATTTCATTTCTTAGATTATCAAATAGCGTCGTTATTATCGCCACATAGAGAGTCTTAGATTATTGTCAAAACCAACTAAACATGTCTATCCTAGTTTTCGTTGTTAATATCATCTTACACATAAACATTATCATGAGTGAGTAGTCACCTTTCTAGGGTGTAGCGTAGCCATGTTAGATTTGAAAGTCCATAGACCTTAATTAGACTCCTCTAATTAGTTGCTAAATTACTTGTTAATTTAGTATTTAATGATCTCTGTAACATGCATGCAAATATAAAGACATTTATATAAAAGAAGAAATTTCCTCACATTGATATGGAAAATATATGGGCACAACAAGAACTCCTTCTTGTTGTTCTTGAGCTACAAATATGGATGAACACAAGTAATCTCCAAATTAGAAGATCTTCTCTAAGTTGCACCAAGATGAACCCAAATAATCTACTCTTATTATTAACTAGATAATAAGATAGATAATATACTACTAATATTAGACTATATTACTACACTAGTAATACTTAAGAAATATTAGTATATGAGAGTTTTTAGTGAGATGAAGAATTTTAGAGAGAAGTGTAAAATTTGCACAAAATGAAGTAGTAGAAAAATGAACAACAATTGCTCATTATAAAGCCAATTTGGCCGGACCACTTTGTCCAAAAAGGACTCTTATTTTGTTTAATTTGATCACATGCATTAGAGTGGAGTGTTGTAGTATAAGTGATGATTATTTCTACTTGATATGTCACTTTCAATTGGTAACTAAAGAGTGTTAATAAGAACAACAATCATCACCATGTAACTAGCAACATAACCGGCCATTATGGCCTAGTTTGGTCCATTTTGATTTTTGATATTTGTCTCACAAATACTTATTGATCATATGGTTAATTATCTTGTATAATTAAGTGTTAATTTGATCATATAACAATTATATGACTCAATTAAATAAATAATATGTACTAAACATTTTAAGTAATATTTTACCATTATATCAATATATAATGGGTCCCACAATGCTTAGTTAATTTAGTTTACAACTCTTTGTAAATATAATTAACTAATTACCTCTATCTCAAAACCTCAACTAATTTAGTAATTTAACGATTAATTACTAAGTTAAATCGTATTTAATCGTATTAAAATAAGATATAAATTTATTAGTCAATTATCGCATAATTGAAAAATAAGTTTAATCGAATTTGAGTTCTTAACTCAATTTCTAACAATTAACTCTCGTACATATCGAATATATGTAATGTACTAATTAACTGTATCATATACAAATAATTAGTTACTATTTGGATTTCATCCTTTAGGTGTGACCGAAAGGGATCAGTTGATCACCGCCGTCAAACGACAATAACGTCAAACTCTAGTCAGCCAACCGTTATTGATTTACGTTAATCAACTGACTAATCATATATATAGTCAATAGATATCCCAATTATATTCCTTAATAAGATTTATTATGTGGCGCACTATTGTGGAGGACACCTACTCCAACAATCTCCCACTTGTCTGACACAAGTGTGCGTCACCAATTCTCTTGTCTCTTTATCACATCTCCCACTCAACGCAAGGTGTCTTTCAGGTCGCACTTGCGATTGACAATATCTAGAGTGGTTTTCTCGATAGGGAGAGTAACTGTCTGACCGGAAAATCTACCATAGATCTCTTTCCGAGCGTTGGCCACGCATTTACAGTAACTTCTCCTGAGTGGCCTAAAGATGTTTTTACCTAACATGGGTGGACAATTCCTGTTGATTCATCTACTCTGTATGATGCAGATCACCATCATCCAGAAGATGTCCATCGGCCTCCTTTTACGGCACGACCTAGAACATCAACCAAAACCAATTGAAAACTGCACCGACTCAGATAGACGGTCGCCAGTCAAAAGAATCGACTTATAGGAATAAGATAGAAGACCCTGCCACGACCAGGGATCAAATAATTGATTTAAGGGTTTCTACAATGTCACTGTCCGACAGAGTGTCATACAGTCTGTCTATGTAAACGACCAGTCATCTCCATGACCTCATGGTGCTGAACCAACCATCGATCGACTTACAATCTAGTCATTTCGAGACGTCACGTCATTGAGTGACTAGGGACAAAATACAAAGTTCGTCCTATTCACTTGAATAGGGTCCAACAATCTATTCGGATAAACAAAGTATTATATTTAGTCAAACTAAATAAAAGAGTTTAAAATAAAACTCGAACAATGAATGCCATTATCATATATGAAATAATTAATACAACATTCAATTATTACATATTACATAATCTAAAGGAATTATGGCACACGTCTCAATCCCATTGTGACGACATGACCATCATGCTTAGCCTTTGATAAAGGCTTGGTTAAAGGATCAGCAATGTTGTCATCTGTCCCAACCTTACAAATGTCAATTTTCTTTCTGTCCACGTAATCTCTAATTACATGATATTTCCTAAGTACATGTCTAGACTTGTTACTAGACTTGGGCTCTTTTGCCTGAAAAATAGCCCTACTGTTATCACAATAAATTGTGATAGGATCTTTGGCAGTAGGGACTACTGTTAGTCCTTCCAAAAATTGCCGAATCCACACAGCTTCCTTTGCAGCTTCAGACGCGGCAAGGTACTCTGCTTCTGTTGTAGAATCCGCTGTAACGCTTATTTCTTGAAACTCTTCCACAAACATTCTCCTCCCTTCATCATATAAAACGTAGCCGG
Organism: Heliosperma pusillum; assembly: GCA_022085475.1. Lineage (NCBI taxonomy): Eukaryota > Viridiplantae > Streptophyta > Magnoliopsida > Caryophyllales > Caryophyllaceae > Heliosperma > Heliosperma pusillum. The sequence continues at coordinate 18,174 of JAIUZE010073386.1, read as the reverse complement.
CTGTGGGATGTCATATCATCCCTATCTGTTTTGGGAAACTGGCATCTGTGTAACCCTTTCCACGTACTCAGTCCTCAGCCTCCAAACACTAAGAACGAACTCCTTAGTCCTTCTTAAGTACTTAAGGATGTTCTTTACGGCTATCCATGGACTCTCCCTGATTTGCTTGGGTAAACGACTTTGTCATGCTCCAAAGCATATGCCGTCGGACGCGTGGCACCCTCATTGGCATACACTGAATGATCCAACAGCTGATGCGTAAGGGATCAATTTCATGCGTTCATCTCCTCGGGTTCGTAGGCACTCTTGACTTGCCAAAGTTAATCCACTTCCCATAGGAATAAAGCCTCTCTTAGAGTCTTTCATGTTGAACCGATCAAGAATCTTATCAATATAAGTTTCTTGACTTAATGCTAGTATCCGTTTAGATCTATCCCTATAGATCCGGATACCTAAGATGCGCTGGGCCTCTCCTAAGTCTTTCATTTGGAAATGTATTCCTAGCCACTCTTTTACAGAAGTGAGCATTGGAATATCATTCCCAATGAGTAATATGTCATCTACATACAAGACTAGAAAAGTTACTTTACTCCACTAAACTTCATGTATAAACACGGTTCCTCGACACTTCGAGTGAAACCATTTTGTTTAATTACATGATTGAAACGATGATTCCAACTCCTGGATGCTTGCTTAAGACCATAGATGGATCTCTTAAGTTTGCATACCTTCTTAGGGTTTGATGGATCCACAAAACCTTCAGGTTGTGTCATATACACTTCCTCTTCTAGAATCCCATTCAAGAAGGCGGTTTTGACATCGATTTGCCAAATCTCATAATTATGAAATGCGGCAACCGCTAAGATAATCCTTATGGATCGAAGCATGGCGACTGGGGCGAAGGTTTCTGAAAGTCCATAGACCTTAATTAGACTCCTCTAATTAATTACTAAATTACTTTTTAATTTAGTTTATAATGATCTATGTAACATGCATGCAAATATAAAGACATTTATATAAAAGAAGAAATTTCCTCACATTGATATGGAAATTATATGGGCACCACAAGAACTCCTTCTTGTTGTTCTTGAGCTATAAATATGGATGAACACAAGAAATCTCCAAACAAGAAGACCTCCTTCAAGTTGCACCAAGATGTCACCAAATCATCTACCCTTATTATTAACTAGATAATAAGATAGATATAATACTACTAATAGTATGACTATATTACTACATTAGTCATACTTAGTAAATGTTAGTCTATGAGGAGTTTTAGATGAGAAGAAGGATTTTAGAAAGAAGTATGACAATGATACAAAAATCAACTTTAGTGAATAATAAAATGAACAACTTTTGTTCATTCTTAAGGCCATTTGGCCGGATGTCATAGTCCAAATATGGACTATTATTTTGCTCAATTTTGTCACATGCATTAGAGTGAAGTGTTGTAGTATATATGATGATTATTTCTACTTGTTATGTCACTTTCATAAGTAACTAAATAGTAAAAACAAGAACTAAAATCATCACCTTTGAACTACAACATAACCGGCCCATTTTGGCCTAGTTGGATCCATTTTGATTTTTGATATTTGTCTCACAAATACTTATTGATCATATGGTTAACTATCTTGTATAATTAAGTGTTAATTTGATCATATAACAATTATATGACTCAATTAAATAAATAATATGTACTTACCATTTTAAGTAATATTTTACCATTATATCAATATATAATGGGTCCCACAATGCTTAGTTAATTTATTTTACAACTCCTTGTAAATATAATTAACTAATTACCTCTATCTCAAACCCTCAACTAATTTAGTAATTTAACGATTAATTACTAAGTTAAATCTTATTTAATCGCATTAAAATAAGATATAAATTTATTAGTCAATTATCGCATAATTGAAAAATAAGCTTAATCGAATTTGAGTTCTTAACTCAATTTCTAACAATTAACTCTCGTACATATCGAATATATGTAATGTACTAATTAACTGTATCGTATACAAATAATTAGTTACTATTTGGATTTCATCCTTTAGGTGTGACCGAAAGGGATCAGTTGATCACCGCCGTCAAACGATAATAACGTCAAACTCTAGTCAGCCAACCGTTATTGATTTACGTTAATCAACTGACTAATCATATATATAGTCAATAATTATCCCAATTATATTCCATAATAAGATTTATTATGTGGCGCACTATTGTGGAGGACACCTACTCCAACAGATTTGTGGGAGCAAATTGTCTTCCTTGTCGTGTATGTAAGAGACATATCAATCATTGGGAATGATGTTCTGACATTGTCTTCCGTGAAGGAGTTTTTGGGATATAATTTCCTGATGAAATATTTGGAAGATGCATATTACATCCTAAGTGTCCAAAATCTATAATGATAGATGACAAAGGAGATTGGCATTAAGATAAGAATTTTATATTGATAAAGATCCTTCATCTGAGGATCAACGAAGTAGGTTATTCATATTGATGAAAGTGGGATCACTACGAAACACTTATAGTCATCCCCTGAACGTAATAGTTGTGGATCACGTGATTACTAATGTTTCCGCCATTAGTCCAATCATGTATGCCATGATATGTACATACCTTGATGACTTGTATGCTTGGAGCATGATAAGCCAATAACAAACCAATCCATATAAAAGTCATTGGATAGCCATCAAGAACACCCATGAGGTTCTCGAGGAGAAATTAGGGATTTGTTCTTGTGTTTGGTAGAGATAACTTGGTTATGTGTAAAAGGTTACACAAACCCAAATTTCCGAACTTATAAGGATTTGCCGAAATCCTAGGCTAACTTTTGTTATACTAAAAGTGAATAACTAAAAAGTATGATTGAAGAGTCAATCGTTACGAATTCTACAAATAGAGTCTTAGTATATTATGATGAGGATAAGGTGGCTTATAAGGAACTAATAGTAGATCTTTTCACCAAGATATTCATCACATAGTTATCATGATAACGAGTGGGAGCATCTTTCAAGTTAAAGAGCCCAACACTAGATAGTGATCTAGATATGTACATAGATAAATTCATGTTATTATGAATAACTTTGAATGGAAGGAAAAAGCAATTCATAAGGTTGGAATAAATGAATATATGGTATATTCACTACCCAAACCTTTATTGCATTTTAACAAGATCGCCATGAAGTGTCATGGATCATATAGACTTTAGATTATAATATATAAAACAGTTGTATTGATTGTTTATATATGATAATCACATTTATTGTTTGAGTTTCTATAAACTCATCTTTATTACTTTGTTATATCCAAATAGTTTGTAGTGACAACTTTGAACCATATTAGAGGGAACTGGATTAACATAGTATTAGCCCCTAGTTTCTTTTATGAGGTGATGTCTCCAAGTAACTGGAGTGTGATGCGATTGATGGCAATTTCAAGTGTCATAGGGTCATAAGAGTTGACTGTTCGATCATATAGGCAGATTGTATGAGACACTCTGTCGGGCAGTGACCGCTTATAGAGTTATGGCAATTCATATAGCCTGGTCATGGCGAGAGCTACTATAGTATTGTTTTAGTCAACTCTTTAGACTAAAGACTGTTCACCCAAGTCGACACAGTTTCTGATTGACTTTGATTTTTGCTCCAAGCCATTCTGTAAAAAGGGGTGAATGGGCAATTTTTAGGTCATAAAGGACTGTGAGTGTACGAAGGGAATAGTGCGATAGGAATTGTCCAACCCCTTGTCAAGGTTCTCTAATATCTCAGGGCCACTTCAGGAGTAGTGAACTGGAAATTCGTGGCCACGCTCGGAAGGTATCTATGGTAGATAATTCCGGTCAGACAATTACTCTCCAGATCGAGGAAACCACTCAAGATATGATCACAAGCAAGTACGACCTGCAAGACACCTTTCATTGAATGGGAGATTATAATAGGACAAGAAAATTGGTGACGCACACTTGTTTCGAACAAGTGGGAGATTATTAGAGTAAGTACCCTCAACAATGGTGCGATCAGTTAATTAAATCCCAATAGCAACAATACAAAGGGATGATAAATATTATAGTCAACTGGTTCACATTAATAGGTAATGATTGACATACTAGAGCTTGATGTTACTGTCGTATGACGGTGGTGATCAGTTAATCCCTTGAGGTCACACCGAAAAGACGATTCCATAATCATGAAAGTTAATTAGTTGTATAGCGATATAGATAAATTAATCCCTTAAATTGAATAATTTTATATTATAAGTGATAATGATATCTTATTGTAATATGATTAAATAAGATTCAATTTGGTAATTTAATTGTTATATTACAAAGAATGCTTAATGTTTATGAAACATTTGAGATAAGCATAATTGGTTGATTATGATTACAATTAGTTATAGATTATACTAATCAAATATGAGATAACCCATTTTATATACATGTGATTATAAATTATTACTTAAAATGTAAAGTTTAATTTATTTGTTATGAAATTGCAGTTAAATTAGTTAAATGTACATTCATAAGCTAAGTTACATGTCACATGTCACATATTACATAAGTGACAAATGACAGATTCACAAAAATAAAATGGACTCCATTTTATATGGTGAAACCGGTTTTAAGGGTGGTAGGGTAGTGTTTAGGTATTAATTTGTCCTCTAATAAAGAATTAGACAACATTATTAAGAACCTAAAACTAGCCCTAAGCATATTGCTTTGTAAAGACAAAATGTAATGAGCATACTCATTACTCCCCATGGGTGCCGGCTTTGAGTAAGAAATAAGAAGAAGTTTTCTTCTTATTTTTGAACTATATCATCTCATATTTATCATATCTCTACTTCTCACTAGAAATCATATTCATAAGAAATTTAAGATGTTTCAAGAACTTATGTTCATATTTAACTAATAAGATTACTAAGTGTAGTAATACTATTATTAGTTAGACTTTAAGGGCTACTCACTTATTGTTCAAGTAAACTTTTATTTGAGTGATTAAGGAGATAGTCTAGGTGCAACTTATTGGAGTGTACCTACACTTGAAACTAGGTGTTCATCCCTCAATCTTTAAGCTCAAGAACAAGAGTAAGTAGGAGTCTTACTCTTGTGCCCATTTCGTTCAAACTTAATGTGAGGAACAAATTTTCTACTCAAACTTTGTTTTAATTTGTTTGCATGCACTACATCTAGGAAACTAATTAAAGAGTTAATTAGTTGATCTTAAGAATAGGTAAATGAACCTAACAGATAATTGAATAGAACTCGTTTAATGATAGCAATCGCATGTTAAATTGTAGATCAAAAGGGCATAATTGAATCGATCGATCTTGTGACCTTAGATAATTGCATGTTAAATTATTATCCCTCTACCCCAAATAATAATTCTAGTGAACCTGAGACCCTAGACTTTTAATCTTATAGAATTCATCTTTTATTATTGCAATCAGTTTTGGAAAACCAAAAATAAAATCTTATAAATTGTTACGTGAAGACGAACTTAGTTACAGCAAATAGATTATCACCGCGTCCTTGTGGATTTGATACCTTACTTATCACAGACTATTAGATACTACTGAGTTAAGATTATTTTGATTTAGGAAACGCGACTTTACCCTTATCAGTGCGCTCGATATAAATTATCACCTTGACAGTAAGCAACTTTAAAATCAATTGGTAATAGAGAGTGTAACCCCTTAGCTTATAAAGTGGTAAACTCTCTCATCTTTTGTCAATGTGGGAAAACTGACATGTGGGAAATAGACTTTGAAGGGACGATTTTTACATGAGTTGTAGTAAGAAGAAGTGCTTAGGATTGTGACAAACGAAAGGTTGTTGAAGGAGGAAAATGGAGGAGATGAAGATTAAGTAGGTAAAAAAAGAAAATAAAAAACTTGTTGTTGTCGATAGAACATTCGGGTTGAGTACTAAAGGGGTCTTTGGGCTGAATATATTTCAGCATAGATCGATACTATGGGTTGAATTAGACTTTGAGATTATGATTGGGCTGTAATTCTTTATGTACGGTGGACTTTTTTATTTTTAATACTTACATTTAACCAAACAAAATACATGTGAAAATATAAAGTAATTATAAGAAAATAAATATTTCATATTAAATAATAATATAAAAATGATTTTTAGTTGAAGGTACCCAAATTAATACTTATACAAACCTTAAAAACCTTAAGCTAAAGCATTTTTAATGGGACAAGTTGCTAAAACCAATCAATCAATTAGCCTACCATTTTTTCTTTGGTTAAAATGGTGCTTTTTAAATAGACTAGTTGTTTCACCGCGCCCGATAGGGCGCGGTGACCCAATTTGGTAAAATGCATAGAGAAGTAAATATTGATAACTTAGTGAGCACTTCTATTTCAAAAGGGTGCATACTCGGCTTGTCAAGGTTTCGACATTCAACTGTTTTGTTTGATTCGTTCGTTGGTTTTATTTAATTGAGCGTATTAGCTTAGTTGTTCCAATTTGGTGCAATTCTTACCGGAAGAAATTCGGTGGAAACCAGTTGCCTTGATCGATAAAAAAATACGTCATTTGAAACACATAAGTAGATAAACATTCAAATTTTCATTCCTGATCTACAAAAATCGAGACGAAAGTTTTGCCCAGTACAAGATCGTTATTCGGTTGTGTTCTGTACAAAAGAACAAGCATACTACAAAATCAATTATGGAGTATATATTCAGATGGCTAAAGCCTTAGAACGAGGCTATGAAACATTGAAGTACAACAAGGAGCTCAAGTCCTTGAATGTCGAACTCCTGGAAGAACAAGCAAGTACACAAAATCAGCCAGCAAGCATTGTATGAAACGGTATTCTCAACTGTGAAACCAATTCTTCTCAACTATGAGGCTATCCTAGATAAGGGGTGATGTTGGTGATGATGGAAACAGGGGGTGATAGGGAAAATGTGGGTACCTATTATTCCTTTTTTATTATTGAAAGTATTATTCCCTCGTCCTCATTTCACCGAGGATTATTTATATCTTCAATACTTCAAAAAACTTTACTCTTATTTTACTCTTTTTAAGTTCTCTCCTCAAATCACAAACAAATGCAATCTAATTTCTTTTCGATTAACGAACTAATGCATTTTAAATAAAACCATGGTAGCCTTAAAATACCTTCAAAAGCAGGGCACTGCAAGCCTTTTTCTCAATTGCTTCAGCTATTCTTTTTGGATTAGTCACTAACAAGTCATCGCACGCCAGTTGAATATCAACTGAAGATTATAGCGAGGCCCATGAACTCCAGCCATCTTGATCAAAGGGATCTTCAATTGAAACGATTGGGAAATCTCTGACAAATTCTTTGTAGAGCTCACAAAGACTTTGAGCTGTAAACACATGAGCTTCGTCATTGTTGTTTCTTGAAATTCAAATCACATTTCGCATCCTTAGTATAGGATTCAGAAGCAGCAACATCCATTTCAATTTTGATCTGAAAATTTTACAGTACACTTATAAACACAAGACTTTGACAAATATAGGACCTTGAATTTCAAAAGAAAAAATAAGGGCTCTTACTTTCCCATTATAGCCGGCCTTTGCAATTGCATCCATCTGTAAAGTTAGTCCGTCTCGGTTGTCTTGACCAACTGGTGCTAAACCACCTTCATCTCCAACGTTGCTTGCATCTTGCCCATACTTGCTTTGACGATCCCCTTCACTGCATGATACAATGCAGAACTAATATATTTCTAAGCACAATAGCCCATCAGTCTATATGATACATAGCTAAATATCACGCGTACGACCCCGAGATCTAGAAAATAAATTATTACTCTGTACCATGCTTGCATGAAAATGTTGTATACAAACAAGAAAATGAGATAAAAGAATAAAAGACAGCATAAAAATTAGAGTTATAATGCAAAAAGTAGAAAGACAAGGTGACTCTTATAGTCTTATATGCCATCGATCTCTTCTATATTCTTTTTCGAATTGTTTAAAATAGGTCTCTCCGCTCTCCTTTTCTGCTATCCTACCATCACAACTCTTTTCTCCTACAAGATGTTTTAATCGTTTTCTTTTTTTTTCCCTTTTCACCATGTGCTATTCAATTAAGTAGGTTTTATTTTGTCGTATTCTGTTTGGAAAGTTCTCTGCGTAGGGAGAATTTGGGACAAACCCATATGCGTTAATCCAATAATAATTCTGAAACATATGATCACTTTCTGTTTGTCATTTCAACGTTCTAGTTTAATCGATTAAGTAACAAAATCAGCTCTCGCTGGCTTCTATAAAGTAGGCATTGATTGTACCTTTTCATGTCATGAATCGTCTCATTTTATCCCTGCGAGATATTGTTCAAGTATGTCACTTTTGCGTAGGAGAACAATGACTGTATTTGACTCTAACTGACATTATCAACTGTGTCATACTGTAACATTATAAAAATGATTAGTTTAATAGCTCCATATCCATTTAACGCCAAAAATAAAGTTTGCATCTTCTTCTTTTTTACTGGATTAAACCGACAAATATTGGCGAATATACAAAAAGCATGATTTTTCTATATGTTCAATCTTTAAGCAAACATCTCAAGATCTTTATTTTCCTTATTCACTTTAATGCGGAGACACAATAAAACATCGTTTAAATGACATAAGTTCCAAGTTAAAAGAAAAAAAAAAGAGGTCTAAAAGTAACAATTAAAAAATACAGATTATTATACTTACCAGCAAGAACAAGTTAAGCAATAATATCTTACCTGCGTATAACTTTATGAAGCTATAGAAGACTACATCAAAGCTTTTGAGACTTGATACGATGTATCTCATCCTACACCCTTTCTGCTGCCTCGTCACTTTTCTATTATTGCTCAAAAGTTGAGTGCGAGCTTCTTGTTTCTATTTGAAAGCTAAACTTGCAGACTGATGAACTTCAATAAAAGCAAGACTGTTCAAATTTCAGCTTTATTTTGTTTAGAGTATTGATCTCTGACAGAACATTTAGCTTTTGTAGGTAGTTTTCGTTGAGTTTTTTAGCACTGTGGTCAGGGTTGATGAAATGTGACCAAGCATATGATTCAGATCCTCAATTTCTTTACATCAGTTGGTGAGATGAAGTTAATTCAGTTTTTTCAATCAACGCCAATTCAGAATTGAGTTTGGGGTGTATATCATGCTTGTAACGACTACCATATCCATTTCTTGGTGGACATCAACTCTAAAACAAAGAAATATAAAAGTGGCTGTTTTTTGGATGACCCTAATTCAAAACAAAAATACTCTCAACAAATATTCCACTACTCAAATAGACAGATAACAGAGGAATTCAAAATAAGGAACGTTATATAGCCATGCACATCAGTAAAAGCAATATAGTAATTCTAATTTCTAGGTAGCTTTGCCATAAGAGGCATGTGACATAAGGATATTAGACAAAAGCAAGAATTTTGAAAGAAGTAAAGACGGGTAAGCCTGATACAGACTCTATTCACATCAGTTGCCAGGTAGTGGTATGTACTTCTGCGCAAGTGCAACAAGATTCTGCACGTGCTCGACTGTTCAAGCGAAAATTGTTAATACATATTCTATCTAAAAGAGGAAACCAATAACTTACTTGAACTATCAAAAGCTCTGCCAGAGTCTTACGGCGTTCTTGGAAAAAGCTGATTTTAATCCTCAAACTTTTACGTAAACCTATAGCAGGTATAGAACTTCTCAACACAAACTACAAGTGTTACAGAAAAAAGTCCTCCAAATTAATACAATAGCTTGAAACTTCGAGTAAAATTATGTGAAACCCATCTCTAAGACGAGCACGCCTAAACATATAATCTACAGTTCCAATTAAGTAAAAGATTATGTAGCAGGGAAAGAGTCATGAAAATAGTTCCATTTCTAATAGCAGCTAATTAATCGCATGTTCTAGTTAACGTGATGTTTTGTCCAAAATCTGAATCACAATCACAAGAGTGAAAACCACACCAATGGCAACTATCAATTCCTGAAGTGTCTGACAGAGTAATAAACTGGCAAAACCTACGGATTGGCGCATACACACAGGCTTAAAGGGCTAAACTTATTATTTTATGTCAAACGCAGCGACTGTTTTCGGAAAATGACAGGCTACAGCCAATTACATTAATTTATGGGCTCTACAACAAATAATGCATCCTCCTTGACAATTTGCTCGAGCAATTTTAAGGATGCCAAACCCATTTTAACATTCTAACAAGTATTTTGTTCATAATCTTACGACATTTCAAATAACTCTGCACTCACAGCCAAGTTCTCAAGCTAACACACTTCTGATGACAAAAGACCTTGTAGTACCTAATCTGAAAGATAGAAGGATGCAAGGTACACACTTCTGATGACAAGGTATGTATATTGTTTATGCAACCCATCTCATAACAGAAGACATTATTATGCAAAGTGAAAGACGTGTACCAACTTATTATGCCCACTTACCATAATATTTCTATTTTTTTGGGGTCTTTATTCACGACTACAAAAGTGAATTGAGCAAAATGTATGGCTCCATCCTGTACGACAAACACACAATTAGAGAGTAATGAGAGTGCAAGTGTGAAATACACTACTCAGTAATTGATCAAAATCAAACCTGGAAGAAGCTTATCATGATTTGCTACACATAAACAATGAGAGATGATTACAAACATCACAAGCTTGAGGGTAGTTCAAGATGCACCTGCAAAGAACAATAGAGATGTCAGTTTAATAACATATCAAATAACTATAACAGTGTATCTAATTTTTTTTTCCTCCTAAACTACTTTAAATGAAGTTCTTGCTTAGGAAATAAAAAACCATGAAGAGAAACGACTATATATCTGCTATTCTTAAGCAGTTAATACCTTTGTAAATATTGATCATCCTTTTGTCACAGGCTTTGCCTTATTAGAAACTTGGATTTGATTTATTACTTGATGAGTTTAATGGTATCTATGTTTGGGTTTAATTTTTCAAGTTTTTCGATGTGCTTGGATTTAATATTGGTTCGGGTATGAGTTCCAGACCAAAACAAAAATTTTTTAATTGCCTTGTTCCTCTTGTTTGGGTAGTCATACCTTTATGAATGTGGATATTGCAGAACTCCAAGAATTGTAGAAATTTTAATTAAAGGATGACTACTTTATCACGAAAAGAAGCACAACAAGTTAAAGATTCAAGCATAGTAATGTATGTTTGTGACCCAAGGGGGCAATAAAGTGATGGAACAAGCAGCCCTTGCAGTCTTGCACTAAGACATTAACCTAATATTACATATGGACCGACAACTGGACTGCACTCTCAAAACGTAATTACCCCAAATTTCTTCAATATCATCAAACTTTCACATCGCCAAAAAAAGTGTTGAACTCCAACAAGAGTTGAAGTGCACGCCCTAACACTTTGCTATAACGCTCACCTACATTATCCCGTATGCGATAGAGTGATAGATCTAAGTGAACAACAAGCAGCATCAAAACACAGTCAAATACAGAGAGAAGCTTACCTTCAATAAAAGGCTGAAGAAATTGACCAGTTTGAGTACTCTCATCTCGTCTAATTATGGTGTTTATAGCATCATTTAGGCGGTCCCAAAGCGTTTCAGTATCCATATACTCAGCCTAACCAAACAATGTAACCCTCAAATTTAGCTAAACACAGCTAAACCCCATCACAAATCACTGCAATACTAACATCTAAAACACGAATGCTAAAACAAACAATTAAAGGCAAAAAATACCTCCGAATTAGCTTTGGAATACATAATCTCCTTGGCTTTGAGCACAACTCTAGGGAGCTTCTCCTGCCATTCTCTATTCTTTCTAGTGACAGAACCATGAGTTTCAGTGACAACTCTGAACAAAACACAAACACATGTTGGGCAACTTTATACACACCAAACTTTCCATAAAATGCAAATAAAATAAAACTTCATAATCAATAAGACTAACTATCAATCAATCTATCATGATGGGCACTTCAAACAAATAACACCCAAAAGATTTAATGAACAAAGCAGAAAAAAATGGGCAATCATTTATTGTAAGCAAAACCAAATTAAAAGTAGAAAAAAAATCAAAACTGGATAACAAATGAAGCTAATCATCATGCTAAACACTTGAAACAAGTAACAACCAATCAAAGATTGAAACATTAACATCAAAAAATAGGAAATTACAAAATGGGCAATCAGTTAGAGTACAGAAAACCAAATTAAAAGCAGGAAACAATGAGAGATGATTACAAATATCATAGGCTTGAGGGTAGTTCAACATATACCTGCAAAGAACAGTAGAGATGTCAGTTTAACAACATATCAAATAACTATAACAGTGTATCTAATTTTTTTCTCCTAAACTACTTTAAATGAAGTTCTTGCTTAGGAAATAAAAATCCATGAAGAGAAACGGCTATATATCTGCTATTCTTAAGCAGTTAATACCTTTGTAAGGAGTAAAGTAACTTCATGTTGTAGAGATGTTTAGAATCCATCCTTTGAGAATCAATACAACATTCAAATAGTACCTAGTCTACACAACCACATAGACACGATATTCGCTTACAATGCGGAAAATAATTCACAAAAAGAGCAAACATGCTAAACGGAAACATGGCATGTTTTATACAAGGCATGAAATATGGACACGCGCACAAATATGCAAAAGATCATAATTCATTGCGAGCTAATTATTCACTACGAGGTAACAAATACGTTGTATACAAGCACAAGAGAAATGGGCATGGCAGCCTAATTTATTGGTACACAGCCATGATAAGCCACTTTATAGGCAACTGGCTCAATTTGATTGAAGAAATTGGCCCAAATTCAAGTCTTAAGCTTAGAGGGATAATGCCCGTCTTAAATGAGAATTTGTGTCACTTTATCAACATGCAATCATCCAGCCAAACCAAAAACAATAAAATTAAGAATTTGCATACATTTAGATAAATAATGGGAGCACGTCTGCAAACATATGATAATAACAGGGAGAAAGAGAAATATGCAAAATAGGATAATGGAAGTAACCATCTGTGGAGAGGAAGATGTGAAAATGGCTACATCGGAAGCCGTCTTGGCTGAGATAGAGTTGGAGACAAAAGATGGAATAATTAAGCTAGTCTTTAGAGCCCTAAATTATTAGATGCAATCAATTTAAACCTTTCCAAAAGTCCCAAATTATTGCATACAATCAATTTAAACCCAGAAATTAAACAAATAAGAAGAATCGACTTCGACAGAGTTACCTGCTACGATTGTGATCGTGCTTGTCGCGAGCCCGATACAAAGATAAATTACCCAGACTAGGCTAAGAACAAATTAATGTAATTAGGGAAGTAGGGGTCGATCCTCAGGGAGATGGCGTTTCCTATAGAATGTGAAATATCTCGCAATTGGGTTTTATCTAACGAATAACTGGGTTTTGGGATTTTTGATATCTAAAATAATATAAAGCATAAATGAAAACAAAATAAAAACAAATGAAAACAATAAAGAAAGTGATGAAAAACATCTAGGGAAGTAGATTCACACATGTAGATTGCAATATTGATGAAATTGGATTAGGAACATGCAAATAATTCATTGTGAGTTCGTAAGAATGATGTGTTCATTACAATCATAGATCAGATGGTCTAGCAGGCTTTTAGGCAATTTACTATGTCTTAATCCACCATGTCATGCTTTGTCTATTCAATTCGCGTATCTCTACCTTGGAAAAGAACTCCATTCTAGTCAATGATTTTGGCCAAAAATCGTTAACCATCATTACAATCCAAACATGCATAGACACAACGTTTTAAAGGCACAATTTCTTTATCCAATTATCTTCTTTTAATCAATCTAACATGGCTACCCTACACCCTATAAAGGTGACTACTCACTCATGGTAATGTTTATATCTAAGATGAAGTTAATAACAAAAACTAGGATAGACATGTTTATTTGATTTTGACTCTTTATATGGCGATAATAACGACGCTAATTGACAATCTAGGAAATGAAATGACGATTATAACAAAATGAAAATGAATCTAAGATAATATGTAAAGAGAATAACAATCAAATGGAAAACAATAAAGGACATTAAACAAAGGATATAGTAGAAATACCTATATGACGATTAATGACGATAATGACAACAATAATAGAAAATCCTTGCACATAATAATCGATCCACCAATTACAACGCTTGAACCACACAAAGGAGATTACAAGGATGAAATTCTTATTGATCTAAGCTAAAGTTTTGATGTAGAAAGGACAGAAATAAAATAAGAACTAAAGATGAAAAGAAGAAGAAAATGAGAGAAGAGAGACTAGTTCTCCCTTCCTCCTAATCTAAAAAGAAATGTAAGAAGAAAAGAAAGGATGAGAAGAGGATGTAAGATGTGAGATGTGTTGAGAAGAGTGGCTGGAGCATCCTTTATATAGCATTAGGGTTTCGTGGGGAAGGGGTCAAGCATTGAACAAATAGGACAAAAAGAAGGAAGTTGAAGCAATTTGTGCGGATCAGCAGGGATAGTCGATCGGGTACACACTTACCCAATCGGGTAAGTTGCACTCTGGGTCCTTTGACTAACGTTTCATCTCCCTTTGCTTTGACTTGACTTCCATCATCCTCCTTGACCTCTTCAATAGGGTTTGTTGATAGGGTTTGATGCAAAGCGATGAATTCTTCCGCCTAATTGATTGATCTTCCGACAACTGCGACATCGTCTTTGCTTCTTCTCTCTTTCGAATTAGTGAACCTTCTTGAAATGCCTTTCACTTGGTCAAGCTTGCTTCTTCAAATCGTCGGGTTCTAGGCAAATGCTCGAGAATATAGAAAAAGGGCGTGGAAATGTCACTTTCCCTACAAAACAGGTAAGAACAGAGGAATTCGCCTAGAAGACGATATTAGCTCATAAAGTGGCTTAACAAAGCACAAATGACATACAAAACCGAGCTAAATTGGGGGTTAAAACTGTAACAACCCAAAAAGTACCCAATTTGTCCAGTAAAATATCTTAAAGATACTTTTCAGTCTGTTTAAGTTTTAAAGTGGAATTTATTGTTTCCAGTTGAATTTTTAAATTCCGAGTTCGTATTTGGAATTTTTGAGAGATTCCATGAGAATCCCGTTTTTAAATCAACTTTGACTTTTATTGACTTTTCCGACTCGCCTTGTAATTTTGAAGACCGAAATTTTATTTAAAAAAATAATATTTTTAATTTATTTTTATTAAGATTTATTTGGATTTATGATAATTTAATATAATTATTTTGAATTTATTCGGAATTAAAGACAGGGTTTTACGATTTAAACCCGAGCGTCATTTAACTATTCCCGAGTCATCTTAAATCCCGAAACAAACCCGAAACTCGACTTTGGCATGACTCACACGCCCCATGTCATCTTTTCCACTCACTTTAGATATTTTAAATTAATATGATTAAACTATTAATAATATCTAATATATTTATAACTTTATCGATCCGTTAACGAAAATTACGCAAATCGCTCAAAAACAGATCCGACTACTACCTATTTCTCACGGCTCTTTCCCCTCTCTTAGAGCTAGATATTTTCCTTTCTTTGCATTACAATAACATAATATCTAGATATTTGGTTTAATTAACTTAATATCTAATTATATCTAATCAATTACCGTAATATAATTATTAAACCCGAGTCAATTCCGTAACAACAATTTCAAAACCCGACTCCATTTTTCCCTATAATTACACGGCACTCCCACCCCACTTTACTCACTAACTACCTTTTCATTTTACAATAAATCAAATTAAGATCTAATTAACACTTTCTTTAATCGTTCTTCATCGTTCTTGAGCGTTCTTCGTCGTTCTTGAGCAAAATCATCATAAAACCTTCATTTCTTATTCAAATCCGTCCTAGCTTATATTTCTAGAATCTCCTCTTCGCCCTCCATCTTCAAGTACGGTTTATTTTCAATTCCGACAAAATCGTTTTCAACACTTTAATTATGGAAAATCAAGTTTTAATTCTAACAAATATTTTTCTTGTCATGTCTTATAGGGGAAGATTTTGAAGACGAGTTTGGTGACTCGTATATTTTAGGAGAAGATTAGAAGACGGGTTTCTTATTTTCTTAGTTCTTATTTTTTGGTGCTACTTGATTTTGCTAGCTAAGGTAACAATTCCGATTTACTCGACGAATTAATGTCACAAATCTTTTGTTTTAGTTCATATTATTGTTACTTATGATTTTTAGTAGTAACATGATAAGTAGTATGATTTATATGTTGTATGGAATTTTTAATATGTTAGTGTTCTTGACATATTTGTATGATTTATTTATAACCATGATTTTTGTATGAATGATGGTTTGAATTGGATGTTAAAATGGTTGTTGATTAATTAAAACATGTTAGAAATAATTTGGTGTGATTGGTGGTGGTGGCCGAATAAGGTGGCCGGAAAAACCAGCCCAAACCGGCCGGTTCAGGCCCGGTTCAGGCCGGTTCAGGCCGGTCCAGCCCGGTCTGGATTTGGTCCGGGGATGGTCCTTGGGTGTTGGGTTGATACTTGATTGTTTTGTTGTTGTTTTGACGGGTTTTAAATACGTTAAGCATGCGGGAAATATTAAGAAACGGTTTTTAGTAAAGTCGATCAAATCAGCCCAAATTAGCCCAAATCAGTCCGTGGGCCCAGTCCAGGCCCATGTATTGTCCGGCCCAAATCAGGCCGTGGGTCCCTTTCTTGGTCTTGTGACGGTTTTTGAGTTATTGCCATTTTATCGTGTTTTGTAATATTTAGCAAGTGGGAAATGTTAATAAGTAAAATATTTAATTAAAAAGGTTTTTCATAAAATTATTATTTCTCACATGTTAGAAATTATAATACGAGATTATAGTTTAAATTGATATCCTTTAAGTCAAGCGGGTTTTAGTAAGAATTAATAATTCACATGTTAGAAGTTTTAATAAAATAACATGTAAGGAATATGATGATTTTTATGTTCAAGTCTATATGGTAAAGACTCTGTTTCTAGCCGGTTTGATCAAACGGGTTTGGTCAAACTAAGATCTAGTCAGCCCCGTTTTGACTGATGACCGTCGCGGGACTCGGGTCGGGGATTTGTCTTCAAGTAAGGTTGTATTTAATTAATAAATTAGCCTTAGTAGATATGAGGCGATATGATATTTGAATATGATTTTTATGCAATTAGTCACATGATAGGAAGTTTTTCACGTGACTGTTTGATTATATGGTTGGTGTCGTGTTGACTAAGTACCCATAGAGAATTATGAGTATATGGCGTCTTGACCATGCTAATTCTAAATGAGTATCTTGGACCATGACATTGATAGGCCCGTACTATCTTTAACGAGTATTATTGTTCACTTGTTGAATGCTTTGTGTCACGGCCTGGGGGGCTTATCTCCAAGTCGGGGCATGGCTGCCTTAACCACTTTGGAATGAAGCAGCGTAAGTTAATAGGCAACTCTGTAGGGGTCGCCGTAGAGATTCTTTGTGTATGTTTTGTCATTGAGACGGGGGAGGAATGGATAGCTGTTGTGCTAGGTCTGATCAGTCTCAGGACTAGATGTTTTCTACTTGTGGTATAGCCTCGTGTTACAGAAGTCAGACTAGAGGTCGTGCTAAGAACTTAGGCCGGTTTAAGAAGTATTGGTCTTCATGTTTGTATGGTTCTATGAATCTTAGAAGGTGAGAGCAAGAAGACTAAGGTTGGATAGAGTTGGATTAACGATTGTTAACTGATTCAAATGATTACGTGTTGATTAGGGTTTGAGTGTATCAGGGCCATGTTACTTGGTAACCGCTGAGCCAGCATACCAGCTTCCCTACCTCGGTTATATTTTATTATCGGTTTCACATGATAGCTTTCATATGATAGGTTATATGTTAGTTATTTGTTTCATAACATGAAAAGCATATCATATATGTTAAGGTTTTGTATTTTCCATATACATTGCTTTGATGTTATTCATGTTTTATTAAACTCGACATTTCGTGGCTGGGAGAACTCGGAGTTACTCCCCACTGACTGTGGCTTCCGTGTTTATATTTAATGCGGTTGGCAGGTTTGTGATGCATACTTGGGTACATTGACTAGCTAGCGAGCGAAGTATTTACCTTGGACCTATATTCGGTTCTTTAGGATTGTATATTATTATACATTCTTTTATTTCGTATTTATACGGGA
>JAIUZE010073385.1:0-42773 GCA_022085475.1 Heliosperma pusillum | reverse complement strand
TGGACGTTGGTCACTGGCACCAACGTCTGGGCTGGACGTTGGTGTTGATGACCAACGTCCAGGGTAGACGTTGGTGCTAGTGACCAACGTCCAGCCCAGACGTTGGTCATCAACACCAACGTCCAGCCCAGACGTTGGTGCTAGTGACCAACGTCCAGCCCAGATGTTGGTCCTAGTGACCAACGTCCAGCCCAGACGTTGGTCACGAGGACCAACGTGCAACCAGCCTTCGATTTTCTGTTATTGCGTTGTTTTCGATGGTTTTGAATGTTGACGATGATTATTATTATATGTAATTTAATTCGTGTAAAATTATAATCGGTTTATATGTTTATTAATATCAAATATGTTTATATGTTTATATGTTGACGATGGTTTTGATTGTTGACGATGATTTTTATCATATTCGTGTAAAATGATTATTATCATATATGTTTATATTTTTATGATCGGTTTTATTTTCGTTATTTCAAATGTTGATTGTAATGAGTTTATTTATTTTTGTCGATTGTCTATAATGTTGTATTATTTTATATGCAGATGGATAAAGAAAAAAACATTATGGTGGTCCATGATCGTACGAAAGGCCGAAAAGTGACGGCATCTAAGCAGCGTTTACCCGGTGTGCGTCAAGCCGGAGTTGTCTTTCGTTCTACTCGGTCAGAGGGTATGGACGTTTCCCCTACGCCCCCGCCTGCTGTGAGCGAGACAGTTTTTCCGTCAGTTTTTTATAGGGTAGGTGCCATTGATGATGGTAATGTTGACGGCGGTTCAGGATTTGAGTCGGAGGAGGCGGCAGAGCAGCCCGATGACGAGTGTTTTGTAGAGAACCAGGTAGCCGAACCAACAGGTAAGAAGGTGGTACAGGTTGGTAGAGGACGATATGTGCCGGTTAGTCAGGGTTCATCTAGCACGGGGAGGAAGAAGACGAAAAGGATTTGTCTTGGCGTCTTAGTGGCGTGGTTGAGGGTGGACCGGTTCACCTCAACGTCTTACGTAGTTTCGATGGGCACGTGGCTTATAAGAGTAGGACGGAGGCCAAGCCGGCGAGATCGTGGCTCAAGTGTTACGAGAGGCCCGGTTGTATGGAGGCTATGAACGGGATGAAGGTGCCGGAGCTGGTTGCTCGGAGAGTTAGTGAGAGTGGGCTTGGTGTTTTGAGGAGTTGTGTGACCACCGGCATAGATGAAAATCTATGTAGTGCATTTGTAGAGAGGTGGCAGCCGGATACTAACAGTTTCCACATGCCTTTTGGAGAGATCACTATCTTATTACATGATGTTCAGCGTATTCTAGGGATAAAGGTTAGTGGCGCTAGGGTTTTTGTGGAGGGTATGGTTGAGCAGGAGGAGGGTAGCACGAGGGAGGATGCAGGCTTGAGGGAGAAGATGGCTACTTTATTTGGGCTGACATTTCAGGATGTCGAGCCACCATATTATAGGAGTGGTGGGATGTCGACTCAGAAGTTGAGGGAGGTTGTGGAGACGGGTCGCCATGATGAGTCGTTGAGGTCGTACTTGATGTTGTTGGTTGGACAAACATTGTTCACGGACAAGTCTAGTGACAGGGTAGTGGCCCGGATGCTTCATTTGTTTGATGACTTGGATAGTTTTGGTGAGTATGCTTGGGGGGCTGCGACATTGGCGTACTTGTACCGTCAGTTGGGTATGGCGTCGCGGAGAGATGCTCGTGGGCTTAGCGGTTGTTTGCCGTTGCTCCAGGCTTGGATATATGAGTATTTTCCCCATTTCCGACCCAATGCAGGATACTATGTTGAGGGTAGACCACTGGTGGAGGCTTGGTCACGGGTTCCTAGGTTTAAGGGGGAGGAGAAGATTCTAGACGAGCAGCGTCAGAGGCTAGACGGGCTTAGGGCGGAGCATATCCGTTGGACCCCTTACGGTGTTGGTTCACATCGGTCTTGTAGGACATCGCTTTATTCGGGGTTGATTAGATTTCTTGATGTAGTAGAGCCATATCAACCTGACCGTTTTTTGCGGCAGTTTGGGTATGTGCAGCCTATCCCGACCCCTATGATTACTCCAGCTGTTGAGCATCGTCCGGCTTCACCGAAGTCGGGTTATAGGTTGTATTATAGGGAGTATCCTGATTCGGAGTGGGGGCTCCCAGAGGCTCGGATTGTTTTGAGAGACCGTTCACACCCGGTCGTGATGCCGTTTGACACGGTCGATCGTTACATGACATGGTACACGAAGTCCTCCCACCCGTATTTCTTTCCTCCTGGCCGTCGAACCAAGTTTTCTACGGTGCCTCTTTTGGATGAGCCCGAGTTCGGCAGAGCTCTTGTATGGAGGTTCTCACTTATCTACAGACAGCCTACTCAGCAGGCGAAGGCATCGTGTGTAAATCGGTTGGTTACAGATATGGCCGACTACTTCAGGATCACGGAGGACGACGACGACGATGATGTAGGACATGACGACGTTTGATTATTTAGTTATGTTTTATTTTTAGTTGTATTGTGTTTCTACGGATTATTTTAGATTATTTTATGTTTGAATTATGTAATGGTACTTTTATTTTTATTATTATTAGTTTACGTTTTGAATTATGTAATGGTACTTTTATTTTTATTATTATTAGTTTATGTTTTGAATTATGTAATGGTACTTTTATTTTTATTATTATTATTTCCGTCAGCTTTATGTATCCACTTTAATTTCCGTCAGCTTTATTCAGGGTCGAGTGTTGTCAATGTCAATTATATTTATTGGATTCTTGATTTATTTTTTATTATTTATATTATATTTGTATTGGCCACAACATGAAAACCCTAGCATTTCCTCTATATAAACCCTTTACCCAACAAATTATTTCCACACAACTCACTATCTTCTCTCTACTCTTAAAATATATTACCTCTATTATTCTATACTTTAATCATGGTGATGACTAACATACAACTAGTGAATTATTATCAAAATAAAATTAACGAGATAGTTAACGAGTTTCCCTTACTATTCGACCGCCTAATGACTGTGTTGAATAATCATGTACTTAATAATTTCATAAGTCGTGGCAATCCTCCTCTATCATCGCTTCAACTAATGCATGGACCTATTTACGGTCTCAACAACCCTTCCATTCATCCTATGATCGTAACTGAAGGTATCATTACTTATAATCTATTGTCTAATTTTTCTAATCAATAAAGTTTGTGACATTATTAACCAGATTAATTTTTAAATACAGAAAATGTCATCCTGAAGCGAAATGAGTGGGAGAAAGTGAGGTTGGAGATAGTTGAACTGTTCAAGAGGTGTTTAACAGTTGTCCCATATAGGACCTTACACTCTCTATGTGAAGGGGATGGCCGGATGTTCGTGGGGCCATTTCAGAGTCTTAAAACCTATGAAATGTATGTAACTTACATAGAGGAGGAGTTTTATAGGCCTAATGGTTCTTCATCCGAAGGATATTCAACTGATTAAGTGTTAATGAAATGTATTTAACGCTGATTAATGGTTGGTTCTGCAAAAAATCGTTGTAAAATTTATCAGTTTTTAATTAATGAATAAAGTCGTCAGTTCAGTTGTCACATCATGCTCAGACCTTTATTAAATTCCAGTACTTTATTAATGTATGTCAGCTTTATTAATGTATGTCAGCTTTATTCGAGTACTTTATTAATGTATTTCAGCTTTATTCGAGTATTGTCAATTTTATTTAATCAAAAATAAATTGAGATAAAAGAAGAAAAAATAATACATAAATATCCATCAATTACACAAGTACAACAATCAAGACTTATCCCTTCTTGTGCGACGCACTCTAGGTGTCGTTCCCATACATGTGTGCCAGTTTTCGATATTTGTCTTGTACAAATCTTCATAGTGTGCAACATTTTGTTCTCTATACCCCGCCCAAGTCATCTCTATTGGAGGCATTGGAACTTCTTGAGGTGGTCCACTACAATGCAACCGCATCCAATGTTGGTGGTGATTTAAAATCCACAAAACACCATATGGGACCAGACTTTGAGGACAACTTCTTAAAGGCAAAAATGTACTACATTGCCATGTACTCGGACTAGACGGGGCCTTACCTATGACACAAATTGCCCAGTTAAACAACGATGCGAAAACATAAAGATCAACGTCATGCATCCAATGTTCTTGACCACAACCGGTGTTGTTGGAAAATTCAATGCGCCTCAAAGTGTTGTCAAACATAGTAAAACCATTATTTGTGACGTAGGCCGCATCAAAATAATCCTTGTACACCTCAAAACCCCTAATCTCTCGAACACACCATTCTCGCATCACTAGATGGTCAGTTTCTCGACCCCGCGCAGCATGAGACAATACTCGAAAACCACAATGACCATCATCACCTACATCCAACCAACCATCAAAAAAACACCACATCTCCTCCGGGACCCCCCATCTTTTATTCCAGCTTCACAAAGGACCCCTAGTGTAAGCCAATTCCAAAGGTGCACCGACCCTCTCCTCATCAAAATCACCAACTGTTGTTTGTTGAGTGGTCGTCGATCCATCTGAACCAGGTGTCCCAAACTTCCTCTTTACATGTTCAAAAAATGACTTGTTCCTAGTAGTAGATCCTCTTGGTCGACCTTTGGGGTTTTCTCTAATAGGGGGTGGCAATACGTACTCGTCTTCCGGATGAAGAAAGGTGCGCATCTTCTCAATGAAAGATCTCTTACTTGCCGGATCACTACTCCTCATTTCATTGACGAGCTCTTCAAAGGCATCATTATCGTTTTTCGGCATTGTGTCATCATTGCC
Source organism: Heliosperma pusillum (assembly GCA_022085475.1). NCBI lineage: Eukaryota > Viridiplantae > Streptophyta > Magnoliopsida > Caryophyllales > Caryophyllaceae > Heliosperma > Heliosperma pusillum. The sequence goes on along the minus strand of JAIUZE010073385.1, from coordinate 38,004 downwards.
ATACTCTAATGTCCTCCAAAATGAATGAACTTGATCAAGGTGAACTCTCTCATCATTGTTTTTCAAACCAACTAAGAGACAAGCACAAGGTAAGCCATGAGTAGTTCTTAAAGCACAACCGCATCCATTTACCAACCCGATCCCTAACTCAATTCCCCTCTTAGTTTCATTTTCCATAATCCCGATGGCTTTTAAGGACACCTTTCCTTTCAACAAAGAAAACAAATGAGATGTATGACGAGGTTTACTTCTTGACTCCTCGAGCTCTTTTCTTACTTTGGAGTGTTGTCCTTCAAGCATAGAATGAATACGGGACCACATAGTATCAAGGGTTAGGCTAGAACTTTTCAACCAAGCCTTCAAAAGAGAATGAGAGGACTCCACCCGGGAAGTAGCCGTGTTTCTAAGATGGAAATACCGGTTCGTGTAGCATAATACGAACCCTGTTGAGTACGGGCCCCATGTTTTCGCCGCATAAGTCGCCACTACCTTTCAATTTTTACAAAAGGCGGCCCAACGCAACTCGTACTCTTCCTTGGTAGTAGCATTTATCACTCCATTCCAACCATGCTCTTCATTGCACATGATATGCTTTGTGCGCCACTCATGCTTTGACCACGATTGTGCTTTGCTCTCAACAGCACGGTTCAAGTGCCAACGACACAACAAGTGAGGTGTAAGAGGATAGACGGACCGTAGAGCCGCGATCAAACCCAACTCCTGATCAGTGACAAACGCTGAAATAGATGCTTCGGTGAACTCGAGAAGCATTCCCAACTTCTTCAATAACCATTTGTACCCATCTTCCGACTCAGAAGGAATCAATACACAAGCAATCAAGAATGAAGATCCACATGGTTTGACACCAACAAGCTCAACGAGTGTCATCTTGTACACATTGGTCTTGTATGTCGAATCAATAAGCACAACATGTGGATAGGTACGAAACAGCTTCACGGCTTCCGGATGAGACATGAAAACATGAGAAGCTCACATGTCTCGGGATTCTTCTCATGCCAATGCACATATTTCGCTTCTACAGCTAAGGACAACATTTGTTGAGCGGGATTTCGATTCCCTCTCATTTCACGCCTCAGCTTGGTTGTCTCACTATATATTTGGGTGCTTGAGGGTTGCGGTTTTTCCGGGGTTCTTTGATGAAGACCGTTTTTAATATCTCTCGGGGGAATCGAGGCTCGGACTTGTTGTTTCACATACTTTTTCTCTTCTTCAGTTAAACCTGCAAAATGCCTATGTCCATCCTTGTACTTTACCAACTTGTGGTTGTGCTTCCCAAAACCAACGGCGATCACAATGTTCCAAAGTATCGTGGGTTTATCCTCGAATCCCCGAAACTTGTTTTGCACGGCTCGAATACGAAATTTGCAATCACATTTAGGTGAACCGGATTGTTTCCTAGGATTATCGGGATCATACTCTCCCGGTGGCCTCCCGTACCTAGAACAACGCAAATATGAAGATAACAAGTCGGGTTCGCTATGTTTTTTCGCACCATTAGTTGCTTTCACCAATGCAAACCCATTATCAAACAATATCTTTTGGGCCCAATCAAACGCTTCGTCACGAGTATCAAAAACTATATCCGTCACAAATAAAGGGTTGAAATCGAACCCGTTATCGACAAATTCCTCAAATGAACCTTGTTTACAAACGGAAATTACATTAAAACTTAAATAAACCGTGCGAAAACACGAGAAATTACACGAAAACACGAAAATACGCAAGTAAACTTCAAAAAACCGTTGCACCACTAGTTCAACGTCCAATGTAGACGTTGAACCATATACATAACGTCTAACCTAGACGTTGATATGGGGTGTCAATGTCTAGGACAGACGTTATGTATAGTGTTCAACGTCCATATTGGACGTTGATGATAGGAACCAACGTCAACTTTGGACGTTGATAAACGTTGGTAACATCCACCTTGGACGTTGATATTGAAAGTCCTAGACCTTTAATTAGACTCCTCTAATTAATTCATTAAATTACATTAAGTTAATGATTTAGGATCTAGTTATCATGCATGCAAATATAAAAGCATAAAAGAAAAGATAAGACCAAAACATCCTTACATTGGGATTTTTCTGTTCAATATGGGCACAATAAGAACTCCTTCTTATTGTTCTTGAGCATGAAATTAATGGATGATCCTCCATAAAACAACCTCCAAAGTAGAAGGTCTTCTTCTTGTTGCACCCAAGATTAAACCCAAATAATCTTACCTTATTATTAACTAGATAATAAGTAAGACATAATACTACTAATATTTGTATATTACTACTCTAGTAATATGTATGAATATTAGTTTGCATGTGAGTTTTAGAGAGAAGTTGGAGGTTTTAGAAAGAAGAAGAAAATAAGCATAATGAAGTTATCAAAAAAATGAACAACTTTTGCTCTATTTAAGGCCAATATGGCCGGTCCTTATAAGCTCCAAGAGGGCTCCATTTTGCTCATTTTACTCTTTGTGTAAGATGGTAGAGTGTAGGATTGATTATAATCATGTTCATGTCATAACTTGTCATAATCAATATGTTGTAGTATGATACAAGAAATGAACAATCATCATTGTGTTTTTCCACTACAATTTCGGTCCACATGGTGAAATGTAGTCCATATTGATTTTTGATATTTGTCCCACAAATACTTATAATCATATGTTTAATTATCTTGTATAATTAAGTGTTAATTTGATCATATAACAATTATATGATACAAATTAATAAATAATATGTACTTAGCTTTTAAGTGATATTTTACCATTATATCAATATATAATGGGTCCCACAATGCCCAATTAATTTATTTTACAACTCCTTGTAAATATAATTAACTAATTACCTCTACCTCAAAATATATGCATAACCTCAACTAATTTAATGAATTAACGATTAATCATTAAATTAAATCTTATTTAATCGAATTAAAATAAGACGTAAAATTTATTTAGTCAGTTATCGTATAATTGACTAATAAACTTAAGTGGAATGAGTTCGCAACTCAATTTCCAATAAATAACTCTCGTAACTAAACGTACATATCAAATATATGTAATGCTCTAAGTAAACTGTATCGTATACAAATAATTAGTATTCTATTTGGGTCTCATCCTATAGGTGTGACCTAAAGGGATCAGTTGATTACCGCCGTCATACGACAATAACGTCAAACTCTAGTCAGCCAAGCGTTACCGATTTACGTTAATCAACTGACGTGGAGTATCAAAATATACTAATCATGCCACGTATATTCCAAATGAGATTTAATATATAAATGCACTATTGTGGAGGACACTTACTCCAACAATCTCCCACTTGTTCGATACAAGTTGTGCATGTAGCAACACTATTGCGGAGGACTCCTCCTCCTACAATTTCTCCCACTTGTCTCGACAAGTTGTGTGCTACCGATTCTCTTGTCTCTTTTGCGTCACATCCTCCCACTCATTGCAAGGTGTCTTACAGGTAGCACTTGCAATTGAAATTATAAATAGAGTGGTTTTCTCGATCTGGGAGAGTAACTGTCTGACCGGAAAATCTACCAGAGATCTCTTCCGAGCGTGGCCACGCATTTCCAGTAACTACTCCTCGAGTGGCCCGAAGATGTTAATACCCAACGTGGGTGGACAATTCCTGTTGACCCATCTTACACTGTGTGATGCAGATCACCATGACCCAGAAGATGTCCATCGGCCTCCTTTCACGGCACGACCTAGGACAAAAACCAAAGTCAATCGGAAACTACACCGACTCAGGTAAATGGTCGCCAGTCTAAAGAATCGACTCATAGGAATAAAATAGAAATCCCCGCCACGACCAGGCTTCAACAATTTGATAAGGGACTCTATTATGGTCACTGCCCGACAGAGTGTCTCAACAGTCTGTCTATGTAAACGACCAGTCATCTCCATGACCCCATGGCGTTGAACCACCTCGATCGACTTACCCCAACTAGTCACTCGGCGTCACCTCAAATGAGTGACTAGGGACAAAACACTTAGTTCATCCTGTTCACTTGAATTGGGTTCAACTTTTCTTTCAACCAATTCGGATAAACAAAGTATTAAAATTTAGTCAAACTAAATAAGGAGTTTTAATGAAACTCTAACAATGAATGCGATTATCTAATATTTGGAAAAATTGATACGTTATCAATAATTTCATATCTTATAATCTCTAGCAATTCAGGTGCATATTTCAATCCCATTGAAATGACATGACTATCATGTTCAGCCTGCAAAAGCATAGCTAATGGATTAGCAATACTTGCATCTCTCCCATCGTTCTGATTGCTATTTCTCTTTGTCTACGTAATCTCATATTACATAAAACTTTCTGAGTACGCGTCTAGGTTTGAATCTAGACTTAGGACTCTTGCCCTAAATGTAGCTCCCACTATTTTACCAGTATCATGGGATAGGATATACAACTATAGGAACTACTTCTAGTCCCTCCAATACAGTTGAATCCAAGCTACCTTCATATGCATCATCATATGATGCAATGTACTCCATTTCCATTGTGAAATCCGCAATGATAAACTGCCTGGAACATTTCCAGCGGATACATGACATTTATATTTTAAAATGTCATTCCTACTTGGAACCTTTCGAATAGTCTTTTCTGCTTGGAACTCTTCCAACAGATAAATCTTCTATAAAACACAGCCAGCTCGTGATTTCAAATAACTTTGATCAGTTTGGAAACTGAAGTCTGTGTAACCCTTACACGCAACTCATTTTAAACTCCAAACACATGGAACATATCTTTTAGTCCTTCGCAAGTACTGAGGATGTTCTTTTGGCTATCAAGTGACTCTCCCCACTTGGATTTGATGCAAATGATGTCATACTCAAAGCAGGCGAAATTGTCGGATTGAGTTAATCAACAGCGTATAAATTGATCCCGCAGCGGAAGCAAAAGGAATCAATTATGATGTGTTTCAACTTACTTGAACTAGTCAAAAGGACCTTATCAATATAGAATTTTACTCAATGCTAATATTCCTTTTAGATTATCTCCATAAATCCGATATCTAAAGATGTATTCTATTCTCCAAAATCTTCCATCATCTAAAATGATCAATATGTCTCCACTATAAGAACTGATGCACACCACATGACTCCCACTAAAACTTCATGTATGACATAATTCCTCGAGAATCGAGAAATATTTTGGCAACATGTTGACACACTAATTCCAAACTCTGTAGGGCTTACTTAAGACATACTTTCAGCTTGCAAATTAACTTAGGATAATTAGGATTCTAGAACCCACAGGTGAATATCAAATATAATTACCTCTTCTAGAATCGTATTCAAGAAGGTGGTTCTTCAGATCCAGTTGACTTCATACTATTATGATATGTTGTAATCGCTAAGTATATTCGAATGGATCAAAGAAATAAGGTTGGTGCAAAACTCTTTGCCTACCAATTTATCTTTTGAAACATTTTAATGTTCATCCATGCAAATTTCGATCTTAAAAATCAATTTATATTGAAGAGGTCGTACTTCTTCAAGTAAAATTTATCAGGTCACATACCTGACTATCACGCATGGAGTCCATTACGAATCGCATGACTCTAAGCCATTAGCAAGAAGTTGGGACTAGAAACAGTCTTTTATAAGTCACAGATTTCTTCGAAACAACTACTGAACAAGCAACGAGGAAACGTTTTCCGGACTATATGCTCAGTTTGTGGCTCTTGAAACATTTTCTCCCACTCTGTCTTATCAAGAAATAATCGTATTTTTATTGAAAGACATCATCACGAGTCACAAACGCTTTGTTCTCGTGGTCAATGTGGGATTATTGAGCACTTGTTTCATTCAAATAACTTATAAATTAGGTACGCTACCTACCCATAGCGTATATGGAATGAAATCAGACTGTTTTAAATGTGTTTTAATATGGTGGGAAAAGAAATAGCAGACAGACAAAAAATATTAAGATGCCAAGGTTAGTCAAATGGCTCATTTTGACTTGACAAAGACAAAACCATATCGTATAAGGTTCTGTATCTCTATGCAACAACACCTTATCTCATAATGTGTGTTAAAGAAGTTAACTCGTGAAACTATTTCACAATACTTTTGGTGAAAATCAAAGTCAATACTTAGATATTTATAGTTACGATTTCCTCGTAAGTCCTTGTCTAATACTCTTGGTGATTAACTACTTCACATTGAAGCTCTTTGAACTTTTCAAAGATTTCCCATAGCACCTCATTAAGTAGAATCAAATATAATATCTACTTAAATAGTTGGTAAATAAAGTGAAATAGTCATAACCATCTCTGGTAGTGTTTGTTATTGGACTACACATATTCTTATGTAATGGGGCCAATAACTTAAAGGTTCGATTTCCTTTTAAACAAAGGGCACGAATCTCTTGCCTTGAATTACAAGATTCGCACACACCAGAAGATCACCAAAGCAGATGGTTAGGGATAGTGGTAATCTAGCCTCTAATGTTGTACACAATCCAGAATTAAGATAGATTTGGGTCACAACTTTGAGCCTTTTTCAATCTATATGACAAGTAATTTCTAGTTTAGGTCGAATATAATTACCTTTGATTGGTATGGGATAAAATTGACCAAGTTATAGGCCATAAATAGATACAACGCTTGTTCCATTCACAAAGTGAAACACTTGTGTCGTACACAAAAGTGGATACTATATTCTTTATTTAGAGGTCATGTACATAATAACGTATTAAAGTATACCTCTAAATTCAAGACTAGATTGATCTCATTATAACTTTTATATGTCTCTATGAAAATAGAACTACAATAGTTATATTTCCCTTGTAGGTCGACATTTAATCATGGTTAGTCGTCGCATGAATCATTATTATATGCATTGAGTACATTGATGAAAACCATAATGGGTATCTAATACCCAAAACTTGCATTTTAGCAAAATAAATGTCGATCATATAGATATAATGGGTGAAAAAAAAATACACCCAATTTCTAACTTTTTAGAAAACTTGGGGCAGATTCTTTTCTTGTGTCCTACACTGTAAAATAGAATCGTCAAAAGTTGGGTTTGACACCTTGCTTGGGTTTTGACTTTACTATTCAAAATAGTCTTGCCTTTTTTTCCCTTGCCTTGTGTCAAAGTCGAGCCAATCCACTATTGAAACCTTGTCTTAAAAATTAAGAATATAAACATCATTCTTAGTGCTCCCACTCACGTCATGAATCTCTACTTAGGACAAGAAAGGTGGGATTATGTGAAGACTATTCTTCATTTCATTCATGGTTTTACCTTCAAAAGGATAAACTTTTCATGAAGTGATTACGGTATTTGGTTTGTTCACGATTTCAAATAAATCGATTACCCTAGTCATCCCAACTGTTTTGGCCTCTTTTGAGGTAAGCCTCGATAAGGAGCATTATGACGACATACCAAAATACAAACATTTTCTTTGGAGCAAAAATTTGATGTACTATTGTTTATAAGAAGGCGTCACAAAATATTCAAAAACGCTTTTGACTAAGTGTGACTTATTCATTTACTCTTCATAAGAGACATTTGCAATGGTGAATATGAGGATCAAAAGATAAAATTCATTTGGTCTTTAGCTACGGTGGTATAAACGGAGATTGCAATCAAAATGCTACCGTATAAAATAATGGAAACCTTCTCCACGATTGAACGGATTTACAAGTTCTAGAAGAAAAATAATTGTCATTGCGCGAAAAAAAAAATATCAACGGAAAATAAAATCATTGCTTAGTTAAATTCACTTGTAAAACAATGTTACAAGTCAATCATATAATGAACCCCTCACGAAATTATATACGGATTACAAGACCCTAATTTAGACAAAAATAGTCATCGCATGCTACCTTTGTCTAAAAATGGTAAGTCAATACTTGACTAATTCTACACTTAAAACTCTTGGTTGACGGACTTCAACTAAATCCATCTCCTAGTCCCAAGATAACGCTTATCTCGTTGAGTCCAATCCAATTTTAGCTTGTGATCGTATCACCCTACTTACCCGAGGTAAAAAGGGACCACGAGCGTGGTAGCCCTAATGAACACGGGATTCATAGGTGTTATTAATTGGTAAGGCTAATCTCAATTTTTAAACATGTGAGAGATCTTGTCAATTTAGTTATTAATTCCCTATAAGTGAACTAAGTCGGTGAGTGTGAAAACGTTGAATTGACAATAACGTGTAAATAAATGCATGTTCATGTGTGAAGATTTTGGCATGAGAGGAAATAAAAAAGCAATCAAGCACCACTAAAATCCTAGTATGGCCACCAAGCTAATCAAATTAATAGGATAGTTACAAATTCGGAAACCAAACTCCTTTGGTTTCCCTTGCCTATTAACGTTTGGAACACTTCAAAATGGCACGTCTTGAGGGAGTCACGGTCTTCAGACAAATAATTACAAATATACAAATCTATTATACATTTATGCTATAAATAAATTATTAAATTATACAAACCAGCGATACGAGATCGCAATAAAATTACAACCAAACCGTTATTCCCTTACATTACGGGTAATAACGATTAAAAAATAACTAGGCCATACTAGGTACAAAATTTGCATAAATTATTAAATAAAGGACATTCATTCATTCAACCATAAATTAAATAAATTGCTGCAAAATTCATGCCAAAATCGTCCTAAATTCATTCATGCTCATTGTAGCTCGATTTTTCCGGGATTTATTGATTTTTAACCATTAAAAATCACTATCAACATTTAAATCGCATTTAAATTCAAACTAATTAACTAAAATAATTTAGAACTCAAAATTAGTCACTACTAATTTTGTTGGTCATTAATTAGATCGATTTGATTTCATTTTTGATAAATTACGGTTTAATCATTAACCAATTATGAAATAAAACCAAAATAAAATATAAACATCATAAAATTTGAAACCAAAAATTTTGTACATTCTGGAAAATTTCAAGGAACTATAAAAATAAAAAACATTTGCTCAAAAAATTTAAATTAATTTTATGAACAAATAGCTTTGTATTTAATGGTTTTATCAAATAAAAACATTAGATATAGTAAAACAGTGAAACAAATTATGAAATTTCACCAAGAGTATTAACATCAGAATGTACAATGTACAAAAAATATTCAAGACCAGAAATGGACGTTTCAATTTTATGAACATTATAATCTCATATTATCGATTTTTATCGTATAAAAATCAATGAACATGCAATACATAAGTAAAATTCACGAAATTTTACATGAAATATGTAAGAAATGCATGTGAGATCATATTAAAATTTCAAGGCCAGAATCAACATGAAACTATTTTTAGTTAACTTTTAACTCATAAAATGCATGTTAACTCGGTTTAAACGCCAAAAATCAAAATAAATAGCAAATTAATCCCTAAAATCACGAAATTTAACCAAAAACATTTTGAGGTCCTTAGGTATACATGCACCAAAAATATTCGTCAGAATCATATTTTAACTCAAAATCTTTGATTTATTAGTTATCTTATAACTTTAATAAAAATGTCCAAAATGAACATGCATGCTACAAGCTAGCTCTGATACCAATTGATAGTCCATAGACCTTAATTAGACTCCTCTAATTATTTACTAAATTACTTTTAATTTAGTTTATAATGATCTATGTAACATGCATGCAAATATAAAGACATTTATATAAGAGAAGAAATTTCCTCACATTGGTATGGAAAATATAAGGGCACAACAAGAACTCCTTCTTGTTGATCTTGAGCTACAAATATGGTTGAACACAAATAATCTCCAAAGTAGAAGATATCCTCTTAGTTGCACCAAGATGAACCAAACAATCTACCCTTATTATTAACTAGATAATAAGATAGATAATCTACTACTAATATTAGACTATATTACTACACTAGTAATACTTAGGAAATATTAGTATATGAGAGTTGTAGTGAGAAGATGAGTTTTGAGAGATGAATGATAAAATAAGTAAGAATGAATAAGTGAAGGAATTAACAACAATTGCTCTCCTTTTATAGCCAAGAGGGCCGGTTATTTCATCACAAAGTGGTGATGATTTCTTCTTATTTTATTGCCATGTAAGGTGGTAATGTGTTGTAGTGAATAAAATGATATCATGTTTGCTATTCATGTCATTTGACTTCACCACAACCGGCCATGTGAGCCTCAATTTGATCCATTTTGATTTTTTGATATTTGTCCCACAAATACTTATTGATCATATGCTTAATTATCTTGTATAATTAAGTGTTAATTTGATCATATAACAATTATATGACACAAATAAATGAATAATATGTACTTAACATTTTAAGTAGTATTCTACCATTATATCAATATATAATGGGTCCCACAAAGCTTAGTTAATTTATTTTACAACTCTTTGTAAATATAATTAACTAATTACCTCTATCTCAAAACCTCAACTAATTTAGTAATTTAACGATTAATTACTAAGTTAAATCTTATTTAATCGTATTAAAATAAGATATAAATGTATTAGTCAATTATCGCATAATTGAAAAATAAGCTTAATCGAATTTGAGTTCTCAACTCATTTTCTAATAATTAACTCTCGTACATATCGAATATATGTAATGTACTAATTAAATGTATCGTATACAAATAATTAGTTACTATTTGGATTTCATCCTTTAGGTGTGACCGAAAGGGATCAGTTGATCACCGCCGTCAAACGACAATAACGTCAAACTATAGTCAGCCAACCGTTATTGATTTACGTTAATCAACTGACTAATCATATATATAGTCAATAAATATCCCAATTATATTCCATAATAAGATTTATTATGTGGCGCACTTTTGTGGAGGACACCTACTCCAACAGTAGTTACTGTAAATGCGTGGCCACGCTCGGAAAGAGATCTATGGTAGATTTTCCGGTCAGACACTTACTCTCCCTATCGAGAAAACCACTCTAGATATTGTCAATCGCAAGTGTGACCTGAAAGACACCTTGCGTTGAGTGGGAGATGTGATAAAGAGACAAGAGAATCGGTGACGCACACTTGTGTCAGACAAGTGGGAGATTGTTGGAGTAGGTGTCCTCCACAATAGTGCGCCACATAATAAATCTTATTAAGGAATATAATTGGGATATTTATTGACTATATATATGATTAGTCAGTTGATTAACGTAAATCAATAACGGTTGGCTGACTAGAGTTTGACGTTATTGTCGTTTGACGGCGGTGATCAACTGATCCCTTTCGGTCACACCTAAAGGATGAAATCCAAATAGTAACTAATTATTTGTATACGATACAGTTAATTAGTACATTACATATATTCGATATGTACGAGAGTTAATTATTAGAAATTGAGTTAAGAACTCAAATTCGATTAACTTATTTTTCAATTATGCGATAATTGACTAATAAATTTATATCTTATTTTAATACGATTAAATAAGATTTAACTTAGTAATTAATCGTTAAATTACTAAATTAGTTGAGGTTTTGAGATAGAGGTAATTAGTTAATTATATTTACAAGGAGTTGTAAAATAAATTAACTAAGCATTGTGGGACCCATTATATATTGATATAATGGTAAAATATTACTTAAAATGTTAAGTACATATTATTTATTTAATTGAGTCATATAATTGTTATATGATCAAATTAACACTTAATTATACAAGATAATTAACCATATGATCAATAAGTATTTGTGAGACAAATATCAAAAATCAAAATGGACCTAACTAGGCCAAAATGGCCGGTTGGATTGTAGTTAGAAGGGTGATGATTTTTGTTCTTGTTTTTACTCTTTAGTTACTTATTGAAAGTGACATAACAAGTAGAAATAATCATCATATATACTACAACACTCCACTCTAATGCATGTGATCAAATTGAACAAAATAATAGTCCATTTTTGGACTATGTCATCCGGCCAATTTGGCTTTATAATGAACAATTGTTGTTCATCATTTATCACTTGATTTTGTGCAATTGTCATACTTCTTTCTAAAATTCTTCCTCTCACTAAAAACTCTCAAATACTAATATTTACTAAGTATTACTAATGTAGTAATATAGTCATAATATTAGTAGTATAATATCTATCTTATTATCTAGTTAATAATAAGGGTAGATTATTTGGTGTCATCTTGGTGCAACTTGAAGGAGGTCTTCTAGTTTGGAGATTTCTTGTGTTCATCCATATTTATAGCTCAAGAACAACAAGAAGGAGTTCTTGTTGTGCCCATATAATTTCCATATCTATGTGAGGAAATTTCTTCTTTTATATAAATGTCTTTATATTTGCATGCATGTTACATAGATCATTATAAACTAAATTAATAAGTAATTTAGTAAATAATTAGAGGAGTCTAATTAAGGTCTATGGACTTTCACTAGCATCATTGGTGGGGGTGGCAACTGCTTCTACCCACTTTGAAACATAGTCGACAGCGACTAGAATGTAACGATTTCCATTTGAAGAAGGGAATGGTCCTTGATAGTCAATAACCCAGACATCGAATATTTCGACTTCTAATATGCCGTTTTGAGGCATTTCATGTCTTTTGGATATTTGACCCATTCGTTGACAAGCATCACAAGCCATAACAAAGTCTCTTGAATCTTTAAACATTGAGGGCCAGAAAAACCCGGATTGTAAGACTTTGGCTACGCTCTTCGACGGACCATGATGACAACCATAAGTAGATGAGTGGCATCCTTCTAAAACTCCTTTTACTTCCCACTGGGGGATACAACGTCGATACAGACCATCTGAACATTGCTTGAAAACATAGGGGTCATCCCAAACAAAGGATTTTGCATAATGCAAAAATTTCTTTCTTTGGTTATAAGAAAGGTCGGAGGGTAGCTGGCGACTGACAAGGAAGTTGGCAATATCAGCATACCAAGGAGAAGAGTCCGCAATTGCCATTAATGAATCATCAGCAAATGAATCATTAATTGGCGTTGGTAATCCTATTTCAGTTACTCTTATCCTTGAGAGGTGGTCAGCGACTACATTCTCTGCTCCTTTCTTATCCCAGATCTCTAAATCAAACTCTTGAAGGAGTAAGATCCATCGGATAAGTCTAGGTTTTGCCTCTTTCTTTGAAAGCAGATATTTAAAGGCAGCATGGTCAGTGTAGACAATAACTTTTGATCCTATAAGGTATGAGCAAAATTTGTATAAGGCATAGACAATGGCGAGAAGTTCTTTATCAGTGGTGGCATAGTTGATTTGGGCAGGATCTAAGGTTTTACTAGCATAGTAAATCGCATGAAGAAACTTTTCCTTTCTTTGCCCTAAAACAACACCTACGACATAATCACTCGCATCGCACATCAGTTCAAAGGGCAGATTCCAATCAGGTGAATGGATTATAGGTGCGGTGATTAAAGCACGTTTGATTTTGTTGAATGCCTCAAAGCATTCCTTTGTGAAATTGAAAGGTGCATTCTTGAAAAGGAGCTCAGTCAGGCGCTTGGCTATCTTTGAAAAGTCTTTTATAAATCGTCGGTAAAAACCGGCGTGGCCAAGGAAACTCCTGATTCCTTTTACATTAGCAAGGGGTGGCAGTTGTTCAATAACTTGGATCTTAGCTCGATCCACTTCTATACCTCTTTCTGAAACGATGTGACCTAAAACTACACCTTCGTTCACCATGAAGTGACACTTTTCCCAGTTGAGAACAAGGTCGACTTCTTTACAGCGTTTTAGAACTCTGGATAGATTTGTTAAACAATTATCAAAGGAAATGCCATAGACGCTGAAGTCGTCCATAAATACTTCCATGATAGATTCATCAAAATCTGAGAAGATACTGGTCATGCAACGCTGGAAAGTGGCAGGTGCATTACACAAGCCAAATGGCATTCTGCGATAAGCGAAAGTACCATAGGGACAAGTGAAGGTGGTTTTCTCTTGGTCCTCAGGGTGGATAGGGATTTGGAAGAATCCTGAGTAACCATCTAGATAACAGAAATACTTGTGACAAGCTAACCTCTCTAGCATTTGGTCAATGAAGGGTAGAGGATAGTGATCCTTCCTAGTTGATTGATTCAGCTTTCTTTAGTCAATACACATACGCCATCCCGTCACAATCCTTGTGGGGATGGGCTCATTCTTCTCATTCTTGACTACTGTTGTTCCTCCTTTCTTGGGAACAACTTGAACGGGGCTAACCCATTTAGAGTCAGAGATTGTGTAGATTATACCAGCATCTAGCAATTTTATAACTTCAGTTTTAACTACTTCTTGCATGTTGGGATTAAGACGGCGTTGACCTTGAACACAGGGTTTTTGGCCTTCTTCTAAATTGAATCTATGCATGCAGAAGTCTGGGCTTATGCCTTTTAAATCTTCGCGTTTGTAACCTATTGCCTTGTTATGCTTTTTCAAGACAGTCAATAGTGAGGTTAACTGATTTTCATCTAGGAGAGCACTCACTATGACTGGGCAATACTCAGATTCATCTAAAAAAGCATATTTTAGATTCGAGGGAAGATGTTTCAATCAAGGTTTGTGTACTTCTGCCTTGGCAAGAGTAACAATCAAGCTTATGAACTCTTTGATCTCTTCTGACGGTATCTCTTTTCCGGTCAGGTCCTTTTCCAGCTCACTGATCTCGAAATTGTCATTCTCAGAGATATCCTCCAACAATAAGATTGCTTCTAAAGGATCCTCGATTATTGATGGATAAAGAGATTCATCAATAATGGAGTCGACAATATCAATGAAACAGCAAGACTCCTCTAGCATGGGGCTTTTCATTGCACTGTTCAAGTTATAGGTGACTTTATCATCACCTACTTCTAGTGTCAGTTTTCCATTCTTAACATCGATTACTGCTCCGGCAGTGTGTAGAAATGGCCTTCCTAAAATAATAGGTATTTGGGAATCTTCAGCCATATCTAGCACAACGAAATCGACGGGAATGAAAAACCTTCCTACCTTGAGAGGCATATCTTCTAAAACTCTCATAGGTTGTTTTAAAGAACAGTCTGCCATTTGCAGAGTAATATAGTGCATTTGAGAATTCCCATATTCAACTTTTCACATATGGAATAGGGCATGACGCTTACACTGGCACCTAGATCACATAGAGCTTTATCGATTGTGTAGGTGCCTATAGTGCAAGGTATAGAGAAACTACATGGATCCTTTAACTTAGGAGGGGACTTATTTTTGCAATAAAACACTGCACTCAGCTGTGAATGCTATGATTTCAACATCATCTAAAGTCCTCTTCTTAGTTAGGATATCCTTCATGAATTTTGTGTAAGAAGGGATTTGAGTGATTAATTCAGTGAAAGGAACTGTTACTTGGAGGTTTTTGACTACTTCCATGAATTTGCTAAACTGGGTTTCCTTATGATTTCTCCTCAAGCGTTGGGGAAATGGAACTTGGATTTTGATGGGTTCCTTCACAGGTTCATCCTTCTTTTCTTTGTTTTCTGCTTCCTTAGCGGTGGGTGGTTGGGATTCTTTTTGGCTCTCTACTGGTGTTGGCTCAACTATTGTTTCTTTGGGTTGCTGAGGTTCCTTATAAGTGGTACCACTCCTAAGGGTGATAGCATTAGCGGTGTCCCTCGGTTGCTCACCATGAGGTGAGAGTTGGCCTTGTTTTCTTTGGGTATTAGAGGCAGCCAATTGGGCCATTTGAGTTTCAAGCATCTTGATGGCAGCATTTTGAGCTTGATCACTCTTTTAAAGTTGAGCAAACATTGAATCTTGTTTTTGAACAAATTGGAGAAGCATGGATTCAATTTTGCTCAGGCTTGAGTCATTGGGTTGGCTTTGATTTTGGGGTGGTTGGTGTTGGTAAGGTTGGTTGAAGTTAGGTTGAAATGAAGGTCTTTGGTTTTGAAAACCAGGTGGATTATAGGGCTTCTGTTGATGTGATATGAATGGTTGTTGAATCTGATGGTGGGGATTCTGAATGTTGGTGCTTTTGTAGGACAAACGAGGATGGTTCTTTATGTTCTCATTATAGAAGTTTGAGAAAGCATTGCCTTGCCTGTATGCTTGGTAGGCATTGACTTGCTCTAGCGAACTCCTACATTCTTGAAAACTATGTCCTCCAACCCCACATGTTTCACATACCACTACGTGGCTAGTGACGTTAACATGTTGCTTGGATTGGGAAGAGCTTTCTACTTGTTGCTGCAGAAGGGCTAATTGGGCTTCTAGGATTGCTACTTTGCTTGAATCTTCCTGCTTGGTTTTGAGCGGCATAGCACGTGAGTTGCTATACTGAGAGTCGAGAATTGCCATTGACTCGATAGTTGCACTAGCTATTTCTACATCGATCTGATCGAAAAGACCATTGTTAGCGGAGTCAAGGATACGACGCGATTCGCCACAACAACCGTTGTAGAAGGTGATAGCTAAGAACCATGAATCAAGGCCATGATGAGGGCATTCTCTTTATAATTCTTTGTACCTTTCCCATGCCTCATAAAGACTTTCATCGCCTCTCTGACGGAATCCAGTGATTTGACTCCGTAAGAGTGCGGTTCGTTCTGGTGGGAAGTAATTTTGATAGAAAGCAAGAGCTAGACCATCCCAGTCGGCTATTCCTAAGGCAACTAGGTCAAGGCTATTGATCCAAAGTTTAGCCTTTCCCGTTAAAGAGAAGGGAAAGAGCATTTCCCTAATCTGCTCTTCGGATACTCTAGTTTGTCTAATTGTGGAGCAATAGTCACAGATGTTTTGAATATGAAGGTTGGGATCTTCTGTGGCATTGCCACCAAATTGACTTCTTTCTATTAAACTGATGAAGGAAGGTTTGATTTCAAAGTTTGGGCTGTGATTTGGGGTGTAGCAATACCTCTTGGAAGTCTATCTGAAGTTGGTTTGGAATGGTCTGAAAGTCGAACCATTTTCTTTTGTGAAGATGAAGATGGAGATGGAGTGTTTTTTGAAAGTTGATTGGTTTTTGAGAATGGAGATGAGAATGGATCTTCTTCTCCTTCAAGATTAAATAAAATATCCGAGTATTTGTCACGAATACGGTCTAAACTTGAAGTATCAGAAGCTTTTGAGATTTCATTGAATAGCTTTCGTCTCCTACGCAGAGTTCTTTCTAGATCGGAGTCTAAAGAGATAGGGGTCCCTAGTCTAGAAGATCTGGGCATAAGATTGAAAAGCTAAGACGAAAAATCAAGAGAGGTCCGAAGGAATTTGGGTTCCTAAAGACTAGATAAAACTAATTGCGATAAAAATCACAAGAAAAAAGAAAACTAAACCGTGCTCCCCGGCAACGGCGCCAAAATTTGATCGGACCTGTCGCAAGCCCGATGCAAAGATAATTACCCAGACTAGGCTAATAACAAATTAATGTAATTAGGGAAGTAGGGGTCGATCCTCAGGGAGATGGTGTTTCTTATAGAATGTGAAATGTCTTGCAATTTGATTTTATCTAACGAGTATCTGGGTTTTGGAGTTTTGATTTCTAAACTAATGAAAAGCATAAATGAAAACAAAATAAAAGCAATTCGAAACGAAAACAATAAAGCAAGTGATGAATTAAAAATGATAGAAAGAATCTAGGGAAGTAGGTTCACACATGTAGATTAACATATTGATGAAATTGGGTTTAAGACATGCAAATAATTCATTGTGAGTTCGTAAGAATGATGTGTTCATTACAATCATAGATCAGATGGTCTAGCAGGCTTTTAGGCAATTTACTAGGTCTTAATCTCCCATGTCATGCTTTGTCGATTCAATTCACGTATTTCTATCTTGGAAAAGAATTCCATTTTAGTCAATGATTTTGATCAGGAATCGTTAACTATCGTTATAGTCCAAACATGCATAGACACAATGTTTTAAAAGCACACTTTCTTTTATCCAATTATCATCTTTTAATCAACCTACATGGCTACCCTACATCCTAGAAAAACGACTACTCACTCATGGCGATGTTTAAATCTAAGATGATATTAACACTGAAAACTAGGATAGACATGTTTATTTGGTTTTGACAATAGTTTAAGACTCTTTATATGGCGATAATAACGACGCTAAATTGACAATCTAATGAAATGAAATGACGATTATAACGATACCAAAATGAATCTAAGATAACATGGATGGAAAATAACAATCAAAATAGAAAACATAAAGACTTTGAACAAAAGATAAAATAGGAATACCTAGATGACGATCAATAACGATAATGATGAATGTAAACAACCGTAATAGAAATTCCTTGCATAGAATAGTCGATCCACGAATTACAACGCTTGAACCACTTAAAGTAGATTACAAAGATGAAATTCTTATTGATCTAGGCTAAGGATTTGATGTAGAAAAGACAGAAATAAACTAAGAAACTAAGGACATAAAGAAGAAGAAAATGAGAGAAGAGAGGCTAGGTCTCCCTCCTCCTAATCTAGGGTTTTTGTAAAGAGAAGTGTAGAAGAGAATTGTGTGAAGTACATCTCATTGTGGTGGCTGAGGCATCCTTTATATAGCAGTAGGGTTTCGTGGGGAAGGGGTCATGCATTCATCAAATAGGACAAAAAGGAGGAAGTCGAAGCAAAAGCTCGAATCAGCAAAGATACCCGATCGGGTACACCACTTATCCGATCGGGTAAGTTGTTATCTTGGTCAATTGACTTTCATTTCATATCCCCTTGCATATGACTAGACTTTCATTATCCCCCTTGACCTCTTGAGTCGGGTTTGTTGATAGGGTTTGATGTAAAATGATGAATTCTTCGCCTAACTGATCGATCTTCCGACAACTGCGAAATCGTCTTTGCTTCTTCTTTCTTTTGAATTAGTGAACCTTCTTGAAATGCCTTTGACTTGGTCAAGCTTGCTTCTTCAAATCGTCGGGTTCTAGGCAAATGCTCGGGAATATAGAAAAAGGGCGTAGAAACGTCACTTTCCCAACAAAACAGGTTAGAACATACGAATTCGCCTAGAAGACGATATTAGCTCATAAAATAACTTAACAAAGCACAAATGATATACAAAACCGAGCTAAATTGGGGGTTAAAATCATACAAATATTCACTTATCACAAGGCGAAAACAGAAGTTCAGGGACATAAGTCAACCCAAAACAGGCGCAACAACAGCTGCGTCCTCCGGAAGAGGCGCATCACTTGTTCCGTCTCTTCTTGAGTTGAATTCTGAATGTAAAGTCAGAATCGCAAGCAGTTAATGTTGTTTTGTATATTTACGACGGATTATTGACCTATGACTCGAGTATAAGTGGTTTAACATATTAATTACACTAATTTATATCAACAATGAATCCAGAGATTTGATATGAACGAATTAAACCTCTAAAATCCAAATTTGATTCAAAGACGAAAACTCGCTAATATTGAATTATTAGGGATTTAAGAACATAACGATTTATAGAAGATTAAATACGACGTATGTACGAAGAAAAGAGAAAATAAGAAAAGGAAAATAAAGACGTAGAAACCAGAGGAAGAAGAAAAAGAATAAGAATCGCTGGAGCAAACAGCCTCTGGAAGAGGCACAACATGTGCCGAGACTCTTCGAAGAGGCGCAGATTCTTCTGCACTTTTTCTCGACGTCAGATGACTACTAAAACGATTTTGTTAAAAAAGGATTTTCACCCTCAGAGTTACATGTTGACGAAACGAGATATACTAAGTTTACGTTATAGCGACAACTCGACTCGAATGTATGCAGAAAGTGCCCTCGTTAAAGGACTAAATTGATTGATTAGTTGGTTGATTGTGTAGTGGTCAAATTGGTCGGTCAATGCAAACATGACGGGTACCCAGAAGGATCTGAGCTTACGTGGTCGATTGATCAAGCACATAGATGTCGAAAAGCTTATAGCAAGGTCTAGAATGCAAAGAGAGAAGAAAAGGGGCGGAACACTTGCGTGCCTTAAAAGTGAGAACATAGCTCTCCTTTTATAGCAAAAAATATGAATAGTTCAAGAACAACTCAGTCTTTTGAAATATATCTCAAAAAAATTATGAAAACAGAGAAAACAAGCTGGGGAAGAGGCGCAGCAGGAACTGCGATCCTTCGAAGAGGCTCAGCACCTGCTGCGTCATTTCCCCAGAGGTTTCCTTCTGCGGAAGAAAGATTCTCACGTTTCTCTTACGGAATTGTTGTAGATTTATACACCCCTTTAAAAACTATACGAGATATATTTATCAAAAAGAAATAGAATTTGAAAATATTAATAAAATATCCAGAATATTTTCGCGCGTTCCGACTTGGATTTTTAAAACGGTTTCTAGAAAATGAAGCGGTTTTCGACCCGGACTCCAAATGAACTCTAATGACTGTCAAAACAAACGTACCGATTTGTAGATGAAGACCAAGGGGTAGAGACAAGTATTTGAGATATCACTTGACGATAAACTTACGAACTGTCATAAATCGTTTCGCATACCAAACATGCGGCCTTATCATCACTGGGTGGTTGGCGGAAAGGTGTAGAACTGAGGTATCTACAGAGCCCCCACTTTGATTGTGGCATGGACAAGGCAAAAGTCAAAGTATAGCCACGAGGTCAATCGAATATTAAAACCTGACGACTATGGCGACGCGAGGCGGTTTAAGGGGTCTGAACCAAGGACTTGTCGTCAGGAACATTTTAAAGTTTGTCGACCATTGCGGAGGGTCGTTTAAACTCCTTCAGACTACGTATAAAAGCTTGCTAGCCATAAGAAGGAGTCATACCTGAGGCATCTTCTTATTTGAGATAAGGTGCGATGTGAGGCTCGCCAGCCGTCGAATGGGGTTGCGTTATGAGGCTCGCCAGCCGCTTGAGTGAGATGCGTTATGAGCCTCGCCATCCGCCATCATATGTGAGAATATGCCGGTCTCTCTCCTCAAGTGAAATCTCGTTGGGGAAACATATATTTAAAGGAATTTGCGAAACTAAATATACAAAAGACTCTATAAGGATTGAATCATTCAGGGGAATCTGCTCGGTTGTGGCGAAAGAAATTCTGGTAAGAAAAGATGGGCCCACGGATTGTATGTCCGAAAGGTAGGTCCTTGCTGAGATGATAACATCATGTGACGGTTTTGAAGCCTGTCAAGGCGTGGGGTGTACGGAAGACTCTGTCAGGATTGAATCATTCCAAGGAATCTGCTCGGTTGTGGCGAGCAACATCTTGATGATAAAATACGGGCCCACGGATTGTATGTCCGGAAGGTGGGTCCCAAGCTGAGATGATAACATCATGTGACGGTTTTCAAGCCTAACATATTGTGGGCATACGGAAAACTCTGTCAGGATTGAATCTGCTCGGTTGTGGCGAGCAACATCCTGATGATAAAAGACAGGCCCACAGATTGTATGTCCAAAAAATGGGTCCATGCATTGCTTGTTTCTTGTTTTTTTTTTAACTGATTTGAGAAGTGACGAACGATAATTAATTAAGGATTTTTTTTAATTGATTTGAAAAGTGACGATCGCTCGTCAATTAAAGATTTTGTTGAATTGATTTGAAAAGTGACGAACGATCGTCAATTAAATATTTTTTTTTGAATTGATTTGATTTACAAAGTGACAAACGATCGTCAATTAATGATTTTGTTTGATCTTGATTGGATTTGAAAAGTGACGAAGGATCGTCAATTATAGATTTCTTCGCAGAGAGAATTGGAGCAAGAGTTGGCGGAGTCCTTGGAGGAGACGACTCGTCTGTTGAGGAAGTTGGAGGCCAGGGATGCTGAGATCGCCGATCTAGATGGCGATGAGGATTAGTTGTCCTTCGTTTTGCCATTTACTTTTTCATTTTGACTTTTTTTTGTATATTTGGATTTTGATTTTGTCTTGGGAGAAAGCCCCCAGCTTTGGATTTTTGGATTTTGTTTTGGGCAAGATCCCCCAGTTTGTTGTACATGGTTCTTTTGAGTACCTTTGTTCTTGGGTATTTTCCGTTCCTGCAGGTTAGTCTAAAAAGCGGGTTTAGTAGACGACGGTTTCTGCCGTCATGCTACCGAAATTCAACAAAGAAATCACCTAATAGAGATCACATAATTTACATGTAGCATATTGGTCCTAAACTGGCGCAAAAACGGGCTACCCCCTTAAAAGAATTTTAAAGGAAATGTATAAGTGTTTGAAATGACCAGACATGTGTAAGTGTTTGAAATGACCAGACATGTGTAAGTGTTTGAAAGAGAAAAAGAGGAGTGAAATGATTCCCCTAAAAAAGGGAATGAATAAGCGTGCTCATTTGTCGGCCATGTCGTCTTCCGTCTCGAAAAGCGAACCCGACAAGGATTAGGAAATCCAAGATGAAGTTAGTTAAGAACCTGATGAGATTTTCCTTTGTTATTCTTATCGAATTTCAAATGCAAATGCAGATGGCCTTCTGCTGACATTAAAAATAATTACGGGTTGAGTCCTTTGAAGGATTGCCTACGTATTCATAAGAAAAATGAAATCAAACCTTGTGCGTAGTTCAAAAATGTAAAAGAATAGTCGTTCAAAGCAAGAGCTTGTAATGAGCTTAGAAAAAAGTAGCTTGTACTTTGTACTTACTCCTAAAAGAAGTAAAATTCAGTTTATTTGATGAAATAAGGATATCCAAATATTAAATTTCAAGAGCATAGCGATATTAATTTTGACTGGCCAAGTGCCAGTTTTATTTTGTGTCGCACGAGCGACATGTGGGTTATGCGAGGCATGTTTGTGTTTTTTGTATTTTTGCCTGAAAATTTGAATGAGGTTTGCCCTATTTACAGTAACAAGCTTGGTGAATTACGCAAAACTAATACTATAGAAACATAATAGTTTTGTGATCGTATAAGCTTAGTGTACATCCATCGAATTCTTAGATGCTAAACAAGGGTGAAAAAATGGAATGGAGTGGAAGGTTCTAATGGTGTTAGAAGACACAGGAGATTTGTGTATCTTTCTCACTCACCTAAATTAATGAAAGGATCGTCCCAAAGGACATAGAGACATGGTAACTGCGATTTCATCCGTCTCAAATATGTGAAAAGATGACTATTTGAGGGATCTTGTTTTGTTTGTAATTTTTGACTCAAGAGATTTTTTTGATTTTTAACATTTTAAATTTGTATTGATTGACTGTTTTTGTCTTGTCTCGTGAATTTTTTAAAATATTTGACACTTTTGATTTACTGTCGTTGGACTATTTTTTTTTTGTCTTGTCTCTTAAATTTTTGAAAATATTTGAGAATTTTGATTTGAAGTCGTTGGACTGTTTTTTTTTGGATAATTTTAGGCACGATTGCACTAAAAATTTGATTTGACCCTTGGGTGAGCTAGTTTTCTAGCACCCATGGTAATGGTATTGAATTGTTTGGCATAGTATGCAATTTGTCTTTATCTGGTAGTCAAATGAAATATAGGAATTGATGAATCTGGTAAAAAAAATGGAATCTCCAAACCTAGAGGTCACCTAGAGACACGACGATCAAGGAATTTTCATACCGAAGATATGGAAAAGGTGGTAAATGCACTCCCTTTTTAAGGCTTATTCTAAGAGGTCGATGAAAGTCCATAGACCTTAATTAGACTCCTCTAATTAGTTGCTAAATTACTTGTTAATTTAGTATTTAATGATCTATGTAACATGCATGCAAATATAAAGACATTTATATAAGAGAAGAAATTTCCTCACATTGATATGGAAATTATAAGGGCACAACAAGAACTCCTTCTTCCTGTTCTTGAGCTAATAATATGGATGAATACAAGTAATCCCCAAAGTAGAAGATCTCCTCTAAGTTGCACCAAGATTAATCCAAATAATCTACCCTTATTATTAACTAGATAATAAGATAGATATTATTCTACTAATATTATTACTATATTACTACACTAGTAATACTTAGTAAATATTAGTGTTTGAGAGTTTTAGTAAGAAGATGAGGTTTTTGAGACAAGTAAGAAAACAAGCACAAAATGTAGTAAGTAAAAAATGAGCAACACTTGATCATTTTATAGGCCATTTGGCCGGACTTCACAAGCCAAAATTGGGCTCTTATTTTGTTCATTTGATCACATGCATTAGAGTGGAGTGTTGTAGAACAAGTGATGATTGTTTACTACTTGTTATGTCACTTTCAAAAGGTAACTAAGTAGTGTAAACATGAACAAAAAATCATCACCTTGTAACTATAAGCCAACCGGCCACAATGGCCTTAGTTTGGTCCATTTTGATTTTTGATATTTGTCTTACAAATACTTATTGATCATATGGTTAATTATCTTGTATAATTAAGTGTTAATTTGATCATATAACAATTATATGACTCAATTAAATAAATAATATGTACTTAACATTTTAAGTAATATTTTACCATTATATCAATATATAATGGGTCCCACAATGCTTAGTTAATTTATTTTACAACTCCTTGTAAATATAATTAACTAATTACCTCTATCTCAAAACTCAACTAATTTAGTAATTTAACGATTAATTACTAAGTTAAATCTTATTTAATCGTATTAAAATAAGATATAAATTTATTAGTCAATTATCGCATAATTGAAAATAAGTTTAATCGAATTTGAGTTCTTAACTCAATTTCTAACAATTAACTCTCGTACATATCGAATATATGTAATGTACTAATTAACTGTATCGTATACAAATAATTAGTTACTATTTGGATTTCATCCTTTAGGTGTGACCGAAAGGGATCAGTTGATCACCGCCGTCATACGACAATAACGTCAAACTCTAGTCAGCCAACCGTTATTGATTTACGTTAATCAACTGACTAATCATATATATAGTCAATAAATATCCCAATTATATTCCTTAATAAGATTTATTATGTGGCGCACTATTGTGGAGGACACCTACTCCAACAGTCGAGTGATCTACACTAAAAAGATACGACCTGAAGTATTTTGAGTCTATTCTACTATTTAAGGGTAAAAAGTAGAACAAGTGACTAATAACAAGTACATGTGCACTTTTTTCTTTTCTGTTATTGGCAACTCAAAGAGGACTAGGATGGTCATGTTTATTAATAAATGCTAATTTAGTGAAGATAAATAGACCCTTTTCAGATGTCGTTCTCAATTCTTGTTCCTAGCACAATTAAGTCTTTAAAAGACTTTGTGTTTTGGTATCTCAGATGATTTGCGTAAACAGGTCTCAAATTGTCCACGAATGTTTCCACAAGAGTAGCTTCATCTAGACGTTCAAGAAGTTGTGTGCTAGTCTTCCTCCACCTACTTAGGAAGTCGGTGAAACCTTCTTTCTCATTTTGGGTAAGAACCACTAGAGTACGCATATTGACTTGAATTTCAACATTTTTTGCGTATTGCTTGGCGAACTCGATTGCGGCATCATCCTAGGTTGCCATTTTCTTATGTTCCAAAGAATAGAACTACTGCTTAGGAATGGTGTCGAGAGATGAAGGAAATATCCTTAGGAACATCTCGGGTTTGATGCTTTTGATAGACATATAATCTTTGAAGGCACGGATGTGATTCAAAGGGTTCTCATGCCCCTTGAACTTTGGGATGTCAATCATATTGAAGTTGGTTGGAAACTGAGTATTTACCGCTTCATATTTGCGATTATTCTCCCTGTAGATGCATCTTCCTTGAGGTACTTTAGTTGCTCCTCCAGGTATTGGAGTCGCTTTTCAGCTTCAGTAAGAACTGGTGGGGGATTGACTTCTGGTTGTCTGACGAAGGGTGGAAGGTTATCATGCACACTAGCACCAAGAATGCCTGCAGGGGGAACCCTGGTTTCTATGGCAATAATTCGGCCTTCAATGGCATTGAGGCGAGCATAAGCTTGGTCCTGACTTGTTTGGAGACGGATGAGCGCGACTAGGACTATATCATTACCATTCGGGTTTTTCTCAGGCTGATGAATACTTGCTTGACTAGTTCCCGGCATCTTGGAAACTGAGGTAAGAGGCCGAAGACAGATCAAAACATGGTCGACCATTCTAGCACACTTACTCAAAAGGACTCGACTTGTGAAGTGGGAGTGTGCCACTGTGATAAGTGAGTTTTGAAAATGACAAGTTAAGAAATGTTTGTCCTAAGTAACCGTAGTGTTGTTGTACGAGTGATCACTCCAAGTGGAGAAAAGACGTTTTGCACTGGATATTTGGGCAGAGTTTTGACTCATTTTGGGCTACTTTAAGCCACCTTTGAAAATGCTTTACAGTTTTGAAAAAGATTTTGTTTTTGGAAAAATTCGTATGGTTTTACTTACAAAATGGTGATCTTGTATAGGTTATACACATTTATACATGCATTATAACGGTATGCTGAGTGCATTTAAAATGGCTTTGGCTTAAAGGGTGGGTTTCCATACCAAGCCATCAAACCGGGGTCTATGGAGAGGTCCGCGCCAAACATGAAAAAGGTCGGTTCCTAGTCCAATTCCTCGAGTAGTGAAAGCTCTTGATACTAACATGAGTATGTATCGCGGTATGGTTGACGACAATCCCTATCCATCCTTAGGCCCAGATAAGAATTTGGACCTTCTAGATAAACACAATTGGTTAAAACGGATTGGGCTGAGCCTAGGAAGGCCGAATAAAACGACCTAAGAAGGTCGAGTCATGAAAATCGACAACTGTCTCGTACAAACTATTCCTTAACCTTGTTCAAGTTTCACCCTGGGTAACACGTAAGTGTATAATCCCTAGCGGAGTCGTCAAACTGTGATACACGGATTGGTGATCCTTACCGAACTGTGGTACACGGGGAACCACGGAAGGGCGTACTTGGATGGACAAGCGTAGAAATATGCATTTGTGGAGGCGCCACCAATTTTTATGGAAAATTAGAATTGTTCGAATACTTTATGCCATGTCAGGACACATAGTAATGACATGAACACTAAGAACTCAATACCCCTAGCATTCTATGTCTATAATGACTTTGGTGGATGCTAATGCACAAAGATCTAGAGTAAGGGGGGTAAGGGTACGTATTAGGAAACTCTTTAATCGAACAACTAATCCCGCCCGCCTTGATAGCGGTCTGTACAAATGATTAGGGAAATCGTTCGTATTTGATATGTTATCGAATGTATGCATGCAATGCAACATCCAACGTTTTAATCCTAGCATGTAAATTAGACTATGTCGGTGGACATGTAATTAGCACTCAATTATGCCAAACTTGGGAGTTTAGAATGAATTACATACGAAAGACAAAAAAAATCATACAATTACAAAATAAGATGATTACAATGGATTACATGAATCTATGTCGGAAATATACTCAAAACGGAGATTTGAAGAAAAGGAAAAGGTTTGAAAAACTAAAAGACAGGTAAGGAGCGATAATACGATTAATAGTTAATTAATTACGTAATTAAAGCTACGTCAACGCGAAAATAGAAGTTCAGGGACATAAATCAATCCAGAACAGGCGCAAGAACAGCTCCGTCCTCTAGAAGAGGCGCATCACTTGTTGCGTCTTGAGTTGAATTCTGACTATGAAGTCAGAATCGCAAGTAGTTAATGTTGTTTTGTATATTTACGACGGATTATTGACCTATGACTCGAGTATATGTGGTTTAACATATTAATTACAGAAATTTATATCAACAATGAATCCAGAGTTTTGATATGAACGAATCTAACCTCTAAGACCCAAATTTGATTCAAAGATGAAAATCCGCTAATATTGAGTTATTAGGGATCTAAGAACAAACCGATTTATAGAAGATTAAATACGATTTATGTACGAAGAAAAGAGAAAATAAGAAAAGGAAAATAAAGATGTAGAAACCAGAGGAAGAAGAAGAATAAGAGCAGGAGCAGACAGCCTCCAAAAAAGGCGCAGCAGGTGCCGCGACTCTTCGAAGAGGCGCGGATGCTTCTGTGTTTCTTCTCGACGTCTAATGACTACTAATAAGATTTTTTTAAAAAAAGGTTTTACTTTGAAATCGGTTTTGAATTTATTTCTGACATGAATCTTACATGAATAAAATAGATAGGATTTACACCCTCAGACTTACATGTTGACGAAACGAGATATACTAAGTTTACATTTTAGCGATAGCTAGACTCGAATGTATGCAGAAAGTGCCCTCGTTAAATGACTAAATTGATTGATTAATTGGTTGATTGTGTAGTGGTCAAATTGGTCGGTCAATGCAAACGTGATGGGTACCCAGAAGGATCTGAGCTTACTTGGTTGATTGATCAAGAACGTAGATGTGGAAAAGGTTAGATCAAGGTCTAGAATGCAAAGAGAGAAGAAAAGGGGCGAAACACTCGCGTGCCTTAAAAGTTAGAACGAAACTCTCCTTTTATAGCAAAATATGAAGAGTTCAAGAACAACTCAAACTTTGGAAAGATATCTCAAAAATATTCTAAAACTGGAGAAAACACGTTGGGGAAGAGGCGCACCAGGAACAACGATCCTTCATTTCCCTACAGGTTTCCTTCTGCGAAAGAAAGATTCCCACGTTTCCATTACAGAATGTGGTAGATCTATACTTCCCTTTAAAAAAGATACGATATATTTTTAACAAAAAGAGATAGAATTTGAAAATATTAATAAAATATCCATAATATTTTTGCGCGTTCCTGTGACAACCCTCGCGAATGCGAAAATATAAAACAAACAAGCATGTGAAATAATATGCGGAAATACGGTATTTTAAAAACTTTTATACATGCAAGATAGATAAAACGAGGAGTGTCAAAATATTACAAACTAAGTACGAAATACAACAAAGAGACGGGGTCTCTCAAAAAGTTAGCAAAGAACAAGTGTTTAGCAAAACTAGCTAAAATCGTCTAGAGGTGAAACTTCCAGGGACAACGCCCGCTAGCTCACACCCGAACCCCAAAATAGCATAAGCAAAAAGCCATCCATGCAAGCAATCTGTTCATTCATGAAAAACATGAACGCCACAATCAGTGGGGAGTAACTCCGGGTTCTCCCAGCCATATCACATTAAACATACATAGAAGGAAATACAAAAGTAGAGCATGCATACATATAGATATACATGTGAGATACGATAAGAATAAATAGCAATTCGATAAATAATGATAAGAGCATTATGCGAATACAAATCCGAATCCATCATGTTAATCAAAGACTCGGGGAAGACACTCTTAGGCAACCGAATACGCTCACTAGGGCTTGCATCTCACCGTTAGCGGTATAAGTTTGATAAGATTGAGACTCGACAATCAAACCATGCCAAGTCATGGAATGACCATGAATAAATCCATCATGTTATCATCCATTCAAACAACCAAATACATAGACGGTGCCCAATCATGCAATGACCATGAATAATATCATGAAATCACGCATTCAAGAACGACGACACAAAACGACATCTCTCACGGTAAATGAAACGCACTAGCACCGTGTACATGGCAAGTATGATTAAAAGGCATCCACGAGATCACATTTCCCTGAACGCATACACGATCACATTTCGTGTATGTAGACTAATTTGCTCCTGGTAGGAACGATAATTAAACGGCTCCTAATCTAAACCTGGCCAGATTCTCGGAATCACATTTTCCGATTCGACATGCGATAAAAAGTTTCGAATCCCAAGAATCGGTCTTACAAAGAAAAACGCCCGAGTACCCACATTCTCGGTAGATCAATTCACGAAAGAGGCGGAAAAGAGCTCAAGCCTCATAACATGCGGTACGCTACATGCAAATACCACCACCTCGCAAGTACACAACATTTGACGGCCGGGTCGATCAACGCATAGCGTTCAACTCCCAACAACGTCGTCGTATGCCCACTAACACATGCATTTAAGCAGTAGGATACCTCTCCGTTCCGACATTCCAGCCTTACAAACGGGAAGGTAGCCAAAGGAATGAGAGTACAAAGCACAAGACAAAATAGTTCTCAAACCGTATCATTTGTAAAACCACACTCAAAGTGGGAACATACCAAAAACCGTCACAAAACATGAGAATAGGGAATCATATAAGTTTAAATATGATAAACATGAGTCAATACATGATACATAAGCATTAGAAAAAGTTTATGAAGCATAATGAATAAAAACATAGATCACCTCTCCAAAACAACGTTGTTTGGAAACCAACGAAAACAAGGGTCCACTTCAAACGGTCATAACTAGAGTTCTAGACATGCAAATGCAGAAATTCCAAATGGAGGTGATATCTTATCCTCTTACGGTTCCAACGGGATGTCACACGCCCAAAACAAGCAAGTAACGAAGGACATATGATCATTTTACGAAAAGGGGTCAGTGCAGGAAAATTTCTGTTGGCAGCGTGTGACGCAGCCTGCGTCACCACGACGCAGCCTGCGTCCTATTCGGACAGGTACGAGTCACATAATCTCCACAATTTCACTTAAGGCATAACACAAATATCATCTATCATCACAATTCATCAATTCTCATATCAATTATCAACTAACAACAACCATCATCAACAACACGATTCCTAAGATTACTAATCATATTCTAAATACGATTTCTAACATGGAAAACACATTAAAACACGTAAATAATATCGAGTAACCCTTCACCGTTACCTTTTCGCGTCTTTAATCGATTTCTAAACCTTCCTAGTCTCCACCTACATACAATTAGATAATAAAAGATGAATATCATTCACCTTGAGAAAGACGGATAATTTAAAAAGCGAGAAAGACGGTAATTTTATTACCAATACGGATAGAGGAAGCTAAAAGGGGAAGGATAAGACGAACTTACGTGAATTTGAACAAGAAATGAAGGCGTAGCGATGATTCGAAGATGGATGAAAATGGAGGCAAGGTTTTGGGTTTCTTAGAGAACAAGAAATGAATTTGAGTTGTGGGAAATGAATTAGGTTTAGGGTGAGGAAGGGAGTATATGAAGGAGAAAGTCAACGAAAGTCAAAGGCGGCTCAAAAGTCAAGAAAAGTCAAACTCGCCTTAAGACGGGATTCTCAAGGAATCTCGCGAAAATTCCAAATACGAACTCGGAAATTCTAAATTCGACTCGGAACATAAAATTCTATATTAAAACTTAAATTTGCTGAAAAGTATCCGTAAAATATTTTCACTAGAAAAAATAGGGTACATTTCCGGGTGTTACAATCACCCCACCTTTTAAAAAGTTTCGTCCTCGAAACTTGAGAGTAGAAAACAAATGTATCAAGGACAAGAATCGGTTTTAACAAATTAACAAGAAAGCTTTTACAAGGAAACATTTATGAAACGAGGTTCTTCTCGAAAAGGGTTTAAGGAGAATTTTCATAAGAGCGAAACTCTATTTACGGATCACAAGAATGCTCGTCGCGAACGAGAACTCTAATTATCCAAACTCAAATCAATGTCGAATTAGTGAAATCGAAATTCAAAACAACGTTAGTAAGTGCAGGACTAGTTATCAGACGTCTCCAATAACAAGTGCAAACATCCAACCAAACGCAAAAATCCAAATATAAAAGCGAAAGAAATCTATTTTCTCCAAAAAGGAGGTACAAAAACCCTCTTTAGACTTCTTTGAAAAGTTAAATTAGGAAAGCAATATGGAAATTCGAAGTTTTTCTCAAAGATAAAGTCAAAATAACACGACATTACACGTACATAGAGCGACTCGAACATAAAGTTCACAAATCACGATAACAAAATATATACAAAACACGCAAAAACGAAACAAATCGAACTCTTAGGGATATGAAGAATCACGATGAAGTCGGCACGAAGATCTACAAGAACTCGATAGTACTAACTCTACTGATACTCTAATCCTCAAGAGAATGCAATTTTCCCAATTTGCAACTCATCATTTTCAATCATCAGAATTCTTACAAAAATATTTCAAAATCCTGAAACTTTAAGTAACAAATCCCAATTATTCGAACCCAATTAGAATCTACTAAGGTCCATCGGCATGGTAGACTCCACAACTAACAATCCACATGAAAGATTTATTACGCACTCTAATCTTCTTAGCTCCATCAAAACTCTTACTAGAAACTACCAACAAAATATTTATCTATGGAAGCATGATCGCTAACAACCACAAAGTAAAGGACTTACCATGAAATCCTTTAATCCAATTTACTTCAAACTCATTATCCTAAATTTGCAATGAACTTTCTCATCTTCGAAAGTCAAAACACAATCAAAGCAACACACATAATTATCTAAGATTCAACTAGCCACATCCAAAGTCTCACGACAAGGTAAAATCCACAATCTATTATCGCTATAAGGATTCTTTAATACGCCATAACATCCTTAATTCTATCATTACTACGCTCGAAGCCTCAAATATAAATTGTCACATTAGCAAACTATGGTGATTATAATCCTCAAGATAAATGAGTTTACCATTCTAACTCTATATTCCATAATAACCGAGCACTCACTATCCAAAGCTTGCAACGAACATTTCTCAATCGCGAGCTATGATTCCTTAAGAATAAAAGAGAATTACTAACTCCAAACCACAAATGGCCAATTACTTGGCAATCAGACAACCATTCAAATCATCTAGTTCATCTAAAACTCAATATGAATCGATTTTCATTTACGACAATACTCCTCAATCCTTGGGTACCGGCTTAATTACCCTAAAGCAAAGTCTCTTTTAGAATCCATCAATTAGAGACATCAAGTTCCCAAATGACATACCAAGCAACCGCTATAATACCCAACAACAACGAACTATTATCATGATCAACTTAATTCTCAAAATGACACTACAATACCAAGCTCCAAATCTAAAACCACTAAGAGAGGATACATTATCACTATTAGGATTCATCCTAGAGCTTAAGTCCTATTTCCCATGATGTAATACAACATGAAATTTGCTCAATCCAAAGACACATATTCTAACTAAAGAATTCCAAAATACATTACACTTACTCTCTGAGCCTTACAAAGGGATATCCAATCCACTAGAGAAACGATGAAGGAGCAACGAGATAGAAGACGATACGGAAAATCAAGGAGAACCCGAGAATAATTCAAGCACGAGATTATAAGAGAGGAACGCTTGAAAACAACGAGGTCCAGGAAGAGACAAAACAGATAGCAGAGGTATGAAGATTTCTGAGTAAGAAATAAGACACGAGCATGCGTTTTCTTAAAGATCAATCTTGACAAAAACATTCAACAATGGAAATCGAAAGGGATGGATGGCACGAGTAGAGGTTTAAGGTTAATCCAACAAATTGTGTAAGCAACTCATCCCAAACAAAGTCTCTTACAAGGGGACCATCGTACACAATCAGC
This sequence comes from Heliosperma pusillum, assembly GCA_022085475.1. Lineage (NCBI taxonomy): Eukaryota > Viridiplantae > Streptophyta > Magnoliopsida > Caryophyllales > Caryophyllaceae > Heliosperma > Heliosperma pusillum. The sequence goes on along the minus strand of JAIUZE010073385.1, from coordinate 4,804 downwards.
CAAAGTAAGGTACACCTAGATTTGATAAATAACTACAAACCCATTCATCCAACCCTTTAATATAACAACAGATTCCCAATTGCGATTGCAAGCTCAGAATAGTAAACATTCTCTCAACTCTAATTGTAAACTTCCCAAGGTTTCAAAAACCGAAGAACCAATAAGGAATTCTTCATTTACTAATATCTTTCAACTCTCCAGACAACAAGGTATCAGAACACCGAACAAAAACGTCATTATCAACATCAATAGCCCACACGTCATTATTGAAAACAAAGTACAACCTCAAGTCAAAATCTCATTAACGTCCCAAGGTATTTCCATCATAACTCATATCATAATCCTCAAGTAATATGGTTCAACTTACAACGAAACCTTACTACTCCAAACGAGTCTCCGATACCATAAGATAAGATCATATCTTTAAATCCTAGAACTATAGCTAAATGCTTTTTCACCAAGCCTATACTCTAACACATCAACTAGAATCCACAAGAAGTCACTTAGTCTCAAAAGCATTTTACAACTCAAGGCATCATTCAAAGCTTCCTATTTACCCAATTAGACCTATCATAAGCATGGTCTTCAAAACAATACTAAACTTCTAAGTCCAAAAGACTAAATTACTAATGAGTTAAGAAGTCATAGCCAACTCATTCAACCTTACACCATCGAATATCATGAACTATTTACACACAAGTTATGACAAGCATCAAGCATTAAAATCATCAAACTTATCTTACTACCTTTCCTTAGAGATACAACCAATCACCACTATAGGGTGAATTTAGATCTACACCATTTTCCTCAAATCACAAATTCATTCTAACAACCACTAATATTCCACAAAGTCTAAAGTTCTTCCGACCAAGTATAATATACCACAAACAAATGGGTATAGCATCCACAAAATTGTTACAAGAGGAAGGTAAGGATACCAATGGTAAGATGGAGGAAACTATCAAGAGTAATTTCCAAGAGTCAACCAAGTTGGAAGAGAAAGAAGCACCTAGATAGAAGGAAGAGAGCATAATACATTAAGGACGAGATAATTCATAGATGAGGAAGAAATACACTTCAATTAGGCTTGTAAATCTTCAATCTTCGGTAGAGGATACTTCTTCTAAGTAACACAATGATCCACCTCAAAACGGTAGATACAAACAAACATAACATCACTCAACACAATCAAACAAACAAGTTAGAACCTAACAAACATCAAGTACACCACAGACTACCACCTTAGGTCCTTAAGTCTACCCATCTCTCATTTATTATTTCAAGGTCAAGTAGTTTAAGTTTAGGGTTCACGTGTGTGCGTCGGGAGCGATAAAGCTCTGATACCAACTATGACAACCCTCGCGAATGCGGAAATATAAAACAAACAAGCATGTGAAATAATATGCGGAAATACGGTATTTTAAAAACTTTTATACATGCAAGATAGATAAAACGAGGACTGTCAAAATATTACAAACTAAGTACGAAATACAACAAAGAGACGGGGTCTCTCAAAAAGTTAGCAAAGAACAAGTGTTTTAGCAAAACTAGCTAAAATCGTCTAGAGGTGAAACTTCCAGGGACAACGCCCGCTAGTTCACACCCAAACCCCAAAATAGCATAAGCAAAAAGCCATCCATGCAAGCAACCTGTTCATTCATGAAAAACATGAACGCCACAATCAGTGGGGAGTAACTCCGGGTTCTCCCAGCCATATCACATTAAACGTACATAGAAGGAAATACAAAGTAAAGCATGCATATATATATATACATGTGAGTTGCGATAAGAATAAATAGGCAATCCGAGATATAAAGACAAGATCATATAGAAATCAAATCCGTAACCATCATGTTATTCCAAGACTCGGGATAGACACTCTTAGGCAATCGAATACGCTCACTAGGGCTTGCATCTCACCGTTAGCGGTATAAGATTGATAAGATTGAGACTCGACAGACAAACCACGTCAAGTCATGCGATGATCACAATAACTACAACATATTATCATCCATTCACGAACCAAGACCTGGACGGTGTCCAATCATGCAATGACCATGAATAATATCATGAAATCACGCATTCAAAGAACGACGACACAAAGACGACCTTTCTCACGGTAAATGAAACGTACTAGCATCGTGTACATGGCAAGTATGATTAAAAGGCGTTCACGGATGACATTTCCCTCAACCCATATACGATGACATTTCGTATAGGTAGACTAATTTCCTCCTGGTAGGACGACGATAATAATACGGTCCTAGTCTAAACCTGGCAAGACTCTCGGAATAAATCATGTTCCGATTCGACACGCGATGACATTTCGCATCCAAGACTCGGGCTTACAATATATATGCCGAGTACCCCAAGTTCGGTAGTTCAATTCACGAAAGAGGCGGAAAACTAGCTCAAGCCTCATAACATGCGGTACGCTACATGCAAATAACACCACCTCGCAAGTACACAACATTTGACGGCCGGGTCGATCAACGCATAGCGTTCAACTCCCAACAACGTCGTCGTATGCCCACTAACACATGCAATTAAGCAGTAGGATACCTCTCCGTTCCGACATTCCAGACTTACGAACGGGAAGGTAGCCAAGGGAATGAGAGTACAAAGCACAAGACAAAATAGTGCTCAAACCGTATCATTTGTAAAAACCGACTCAAAGTGGGACATCCCAAAAACCGTCACAAAACATGAGAACATGGCATTATATAAATGTAACTATGATAAACATGAATCAATATATGATACATAAGCATTAGACCAAGTTTAAGAAGCATAATAAATAGGAAACATAGATACCTCTCCAAAACAACAAGTTTGGCAACTAACTAAAACAAGGGTTCACTTCAAACTGCCATAACTAGAGTTCTAGATATGGGAATGAAGAAATTCTAAGTCAAGGTGATAGCTTATCCTCTTACGGTTCCAACGAGTGGTCACAAGCCCAAAACAAGCAAGTAACAAAGGAGATATGATCATTCTACCAAAAAGGGTCAGTGCAGTGAAACTGCACAAGTCACGACCGTGACTTGTATTTCACGACCGTGAAATGAGGTTTCACGACCGTGACTTATATCTCACGACCGTGAAACACTCTGTTACCAATTCATCCGTGAGCCTTCAACATAATTCAATCCTATCATTTCAAATTCTCATAATCCATTTCTAATACTATCAACAATCAATATTCATCATCAACAATCATCAAATAACAACAATCATCATCCATAACATGATTCCTACACTTACTAATCGTATTCTAATACGATTTCTAGCATATAAGCATGTAAAACACGTAAATGATATCGAGTAACCCTTCACCGTTACCTTTTCGCGTCTTTAATCGATTACTAAGCCTTCCTAGTAGTCTCCACCTACAATTAGGTAATAAAAGATGAATATATTTCACCTTGAGAAAGACGGATAATTTAAAAAGCGAGAAAGACGGCAATTTTATTACCAATACGGATAGAGGAAGATGAGAGGGGAAGAATAAGATGAACTTACGTGAATTTGAGCGAGAATTGAAGGCGTAGCGATGATTCTAAGTTTGAGCAAGTATGGAGGCTAGGGTTTTGGTGTTTACTAGAGAGGGAGAAGAAGATGATGAATGAGGGTGAGTTAGGGTTAAGGGGGAGTATATGTAGGGTGAGTCGGAAAAGTCAACGAAAGTCAAAGACGGCTCAAAAGTCAAGAAAAATCAAAGACGACTCAAAAGTCAAGAAAAATCACAGACGACTCAAAAGTCAAGAAAAGTCAAAGACGACTTAAAAGTCAAGAAAAGTCAAAGACGCCTTAAGACGGGATTCTCATGGAATCTCGCGGAAATTCCAAATACGAACTCGGACATTCTAAATTCGACTCGAAACTTTAAATTCTAAATTAAAACTTAAATTTGCTGAAAAGATTTCGTAAAATATTTCTACTAGAAAAATAGGGTACATTTCCGGGTGTTATAATCACCCCTCCTTTTAAAAAGTTTCGTCCTCGAAACTTGCGAATAGAAAACTAAAGTATCAAGGATAAGAATCAGTTTTCAAAATTAATACGAAAACTTTTATAAGGGAAAATATTTATGAAACGAGGTTCATCTCAAAAACGGTTTAAGAAAATTTTTCATAAGAGCGAAACTCTATTTACGGATCACAAGAATGCTCGTCGCGAACGAGAACTCTAATTATCCAAATCAAATTAAAGTCGAAATAGTGAAATCGAAATTCAAAACAAACGTTAGTAAGTAAAGGACTAGTCACCAGACGTCTCCAATAACAAGGCCAAACATCCAACCAAACGCAAAATCCAGGTATAAAAGCAAAAGAAATCTATTTTCTCCAAAAAGAGAGTACACAATCCATCTTTAGATTCCTTTGAAAAGTTAAATTAGAAATACGATATGGAAATTTGAATGTTTTATCCAAGATAAAATCAAATAACAAGACATTACACGTACATAGAGCGACTCGAACTTCAAGTTCACAAATCACGCTAACAAAATATATACAAAACACACAAAAACAAAACAAATCGAACTCTTAGGGATATGAAGAATCACGATGAAGTCGGCACGAAGATCTACAAGAACTCAATAGTACTAACTCTACTGATACTCTAATCCTCAAGAGGATGTAATTTACCCAAGTTACACCTCAACATTTTCAATCATTAGACTTCTACTGAAACATTCCATAATCACGAAACTTCGAGTAACAAATCCCAATTATTCGAATCCAATTAGACTCTACTAAGGTCCATCGGCACGGTAGACTCCACAACTAACAATCCACATGAA
>JAIUZE010073384.1:0-46208 GCA_022085475.1 Heliosperma pusillum | reverse complement strand
TCTGTAGGTTCACAGGGTATACTTTGTATAATAATCAGTTGATTAAACGTTTATCAATAACGGTTGGCTTGCTAGATAAGTTTGACGTTATTGTCATACAGATGGCGGTGATCAACTGGTCCCTAAAAGTCACACCTATAGGATGTGTTTGAGAGATGTGATTATTTGAGAAAATAATCATATTGATGCCCTAATATATGACTAAAAGGTTAGTCAGTGTATTTGACTAAAAGGTTAGTCAATGTGATGATGAGACGATTATTTAATAACGATTAAATAAAGTTAGCTGAGACGAATTAACTGTAATTCGTAAATTGGATATATAATGTAAGCTAATTAAACATAAACCGTTATAATTAATTGGCAAATTATAAATATACGGATATTTATAATTAATGATGTATTATAATGTCGGTCCATGTAAAACGACGATTATAAGATATTACATTATATTCGAAGCTAAAATGACCAAAAACGAATGTATCCAGATACACTCGGTTTTTAGTCAATGGGTAGTTATTTTGAGGAGACCAAATCTCCTCATATAAAAACCCAAATGTGCCGTGAGAAAAAGAGGTAAGGGTGAAGAAAATTCTAAAAACCTAATTGCATTCTGACTGACTGCCTCCATCTCAACAAAATCACAAAAAGACAAAAGTTAACAGTAACTTTTGACAAAAATCACAAAACAAAAGTTAACAGTAACTTTAGTTCTCTTTCTAGCAAAGGAGAAAGGTATATCTCATACAATCTTGGGTGCAACGATTAGGAGGATATCTACTTTGATATCTCTGTTCTTTACGCCAATTGCTAGGACCGGAGGTTGATTTCTATATCTCTACTCTTATTCATGTTTTCGTTTATGACTAGCATTATCAAATTATTACTTTTCGTTATAATCCTATTATAATTGTTTTGTGGTAATACCGATTTCCCACATGGCCAGGTTTAGACTAGGATCGGATATTTATATCGTCGTCCTACCGGGAGGAAATGAATTGAATCGTGTATGCGTTCAGGGAAATGTTTATCTCGTGGATGCGATTTTAATCATACTTGCCATGTACACGGTGCTAGTGCGTGTCATTTACCGTGAGAGATGTCGTCAACGTATTTGTACGTTTGGATGGATGATTATATGATTGATTATTTGTGATCTTTGGATGACTTGGCATGGTTTGTTTGTCGAGTCTCAATCTTATCAAACTTATGCCGCTAACGGTGATATGCAAGCCCTAGTAAGTGTATGGTTGCCTAAGAGTGTCATCCCCGAGTCTATCTATCATATGATGGTTACGGTTTGTACTTCATGTATCGATATCCTTATATATATTGAATTGCCTATTTATCCTTCTCGTATTTCACATGTATATCTATGTATGCATGCTTCTATTTCGTATTACCGTTTAAGTATGTTTATTGTGATATGGCTGGGAGAACCCGGAGTTACTCCCCACTGACTGTGGCGTTCATGTTTTTCATGGATGAACAGGTTGCTTGCTTGGTTGGCTTTTTGCTTGTGGTATTTTGGGTTCGGGTGTGAGCTAGCGGGCGTTGGCCTAGATGAATCACCTCTAGACGTTGTTTAGCTAGTTTGCTAATAACTTTGATATTTGATACATTTTGAGAGACTACGTCTCTTGTAGTATATTATACTTTGGTTTGTAATTATTGACATTCCTCGTACTTTTCTAATTGCATGTAAAAAGATTTTAAAAATACCGTATCTTCCGCTATATAAATCACATGCTTGTTATGTTTTATTTCCGCATTCGCGAGGGTTGTCACATAAATAGCGTACGATTTTATTTTTATATTCGTATTTGATATTAAATGTAAATAATTGAAGGTAAAATTTGACTTTGACTATAATTTATTCTCATTTCCCGCCCAACTCATCTTCTAATCAATCTCTTATAATCTTTCAACCTCTCATTCTTTATTTATTTGTGTTCGTGTGTCCGTGTATCTGACACGGGACAGCTAGTTAGGAGGAGTGTCCGTGCTACCTAGCTCACACATACTACTAAGATTAGACACTAAAAATAAAGACTTTAACATGATAGAAACAAAGGAAGACATATTCCAGAGGATGACTAATAGAATAGGTAAGAAAAAGCAATTAAATAACAAATAGAAGAAATTAAGAGAAAGAATATAACAAACATCAATTAAAGTTGCAACCTTGATGAATAAATAGAAGGAAAATCTTCTATAATCCCAAATTACAATCCAAACATCCAACAAGAACTAATAGAAAGACTAGATCTAGAGCTACCCAAGTAGAAATGTAGAGTAATTAGTGCTAATTATGAAGAGATTAGAGTATTTATTAGAAATATTGAAAGCCTAATCTAGAATTTTTGTATCTAGGGTAATGGGTTTAAAAAGGAATATTTATAGTATCCACTCAATTAGATCTCAAAATGAATAAGAAAGAAACAAAGAGTTTAAATCAGGAGTTGTCTAGTGGCTGCAGGTGGATCGACGGCCGGCTGGCCTACCGGCACCGAGGCAAACTCTAATTGCCCAAAAATTCATCAAAATGACTTAGTTGTGAGTCCATGCCGACGGACCGGCTGCTGGCCGACCGGCAGGGAATCACCTCCTTTTTTCTTCTTTTTCTTTTGGAGTGGATTTTGAGTGGGTGTCGGTGGACCGGCCGCCGGTGGTCCACCAGCAGGGAGCTACAAGTGCTTTTCTTCCCTTTCTCTCTTCTTCTTCCTTCTTCAATGTGGGAGTCTGTGTCTTCCTGCCGGTAGACCGGGTGCCGGTTGTCCGGCCGGCAGGGAGCTACAACTCTTCTTATCTCCCCTTCTTCTTTCATTCTTCATTTTAGTGACAGTTTCTTGCTCCTAGTTCCGTCTTGTATTTTTCTTGTTTTGTTCCCTACAAAATTGGACGGGGGGATAGAATATGGGATAGACGAAAAAAGGGAAGAATGCTATAAAACCGGCGCTAAAACCACTTCAATTAATGTCAAAATTTGAGATAAAAAGGAGAGGAGCGATCTAAATTAATCATATATCAGACCTCCCCACACTTACACATTACTCGTCCCCAAGTAAATAAGTGAGCAAAAATAAGACCGTTATTCAATAAAACTAAACTAAAAAACTAAAATCCGATGAGAGGCAATTAACGGGCCTTCTCTGTCCCTTCAACTCACAACAAAATACAATGAGGTATGTATTTCCTTGCAAGGCAAGTGGGGGCTTGCGGAAAATTGCGGACTATCCAATCGTTGATGCACAAAAACAAGCATATGGAAGGTCCTACAAAAATAGAAAAGCCACTTCCTCAAATAAGTAGCGAGACTCAAACGTCTTCGAAAGTATGAGACAAGAAGCTTTTCATTTCCCAAATTACTTTTCTAAAATACAATAAAGCATAAAGGATGAAAATCAAACACTTCAAAACCAACACAATGTCATTGTATATCTTCTAATCTTGGTTCGAGACGTGCCAAGGGGTAAGGCGACGATGGGGCCGGTGATATCTCCCCCGACATTTTAGGAACACTGTAGATAGGTATGACTCTTCTAGGGTCATCCCAACTATACTTGGCGACAAGGTGAATGGGATAGGATTGTATAGTGAGTCTTAACAAACATATTATTAGGAAGGGAAATTTGAACTTCTTATTAAAATTATTTGGATAAGATGAGGGCCAAATCACCAAAACTATCTTTCTTCCTCATGACTCGGTCAACTGGTAGGCCGTTCGTGGTGGTGAGCCGGAATGATGGGGCCCTCACAATTAGTTTTTGTTTCTTTCTATCTTTTTCTCAAAATTTTTTTGGATTTTCTTGAAATTTCATTGTTTTTCTACTTTTTGATTTTCTCGTTCCTTTTCTTCTTTTTGTTTGGTTTTCTTGAATTTGTAGACAATTGGTCTTTGTAAAAATTTGCAAAAGATGGAAAGACTCACTAATTTTTGTGGAGTTCTAAACTTTTTTGTAATTTTGGGTTGTTATAAGTGAATGGGTAGGTTTTTGTGGTTTTGTGTGGTTCCGCCAAGTATAAATGGTCACGTAGAACCAAGATGGTCAAGAAAACATCACATCGGGAGAGGTGAACTAATGGAAATATAGAAATCACCCCTTAAATGCCTCATGGCGCAATGCAAAATCGGACAATACACAATGTCGAAGCGTTGGTTTGAGTGTTTAAAAACCATTCTCTTTACAAAAGTTGAAAACTAGAAAGAAAATTTGGTCAATTTAAGCTCAAAACATTTTGCAATTTTTTTTTAAAACATGAATGCAAAAAGTCTAGACTTTAGGTGCAATATTAAAAGGCAACTAATCACGCGAAAAGACTATCAAATGCATCTCATGTAACTAATCTAAATGTCATATAATACTAATGAAATCTCCTAACAGCACTTAGGTGGCACACACGCCAATCAACAAAACCCACAACATCGTCATCAACATATCTCGTCCTCCTCAAACAACAAGTGGGTAGAAAACGGATAATGGGAGAAGAGAGTAGGAAGGCTCTCATCGTAGCGTCTTCTTTTTCCGTGTCTCTTATGATGTGGGGCCCACCTATGGATGGAGATAAGAGGGAACACACAACAATATATACACTAAGCTATATACAAACTAGTTTTTATGACTTTCAAAATTTTTCAAATTGTTAGGGGTTTTGGGTTTTTAAAAAGAAATAAAACATGTTTTTGAACTTTTTCATGTTTTTTGAAGTTTTTGTTTACAATACACAACAAATATATACAAAAAATTTCAAATATGCACAAATGATATATCTCACCCCACACTTGAACTAAATGTAGGGAGAAAAGGGAAAATCAAACGAACATGTTTTTTGAATTTTTGATTTGGGAAAAATGAAATAACTCGGATACACGGATGAGGTCATCTGTGTTCATGGGAGCATATCCCGTCAAGTTGCCTCCCGACGCGGTGGCAACGGGGTCACTCTCAAAAAATGGCCTCACGTTGTCATGCCAACGTGAAGTATTCCCTTCTTCTTGCATAGGGGCCGATGAAGGAAAAATGGGGGTAGTGAAGTAGTCGGGTTGGAGATGAAGATCTCTATAAAGGGCCCCGCTATCACGACCCGCATAACCACAATCGGGCCACATAAAATAGGAGGGGTGAGTGGCCTCGGGATCCACGTATCCCCGCCTACAAAAGTCATCGTATATGATAAATTGACTGGTAGCATGATCATGATACATCCGGTCAAGCTTCCTCCCCATCTTTTGGCGTTCACTCGCCGTCGTAGTCATATCAAGGTTCATTGCATCCATCCAAGTGACAACGTCGGGATGGAAGGGGAAATAGGAAGGTTGGCTAGAGGAGATCTCACCTTGGTGTTGTGTCCACGGTGGTGGTTGTTGGAAGGGGTTTGTTGGAGCAGTGAAGCGGAGGTTGGAATAAATTTTCCCTTGTCTATCCCTCCGAAAAGTGAGAATTGGCTCGTTTTGAGGCTCCTTTGTTCCACTTCTAGGAGGTAATGTGCTTCTCCGGCCTCCGGGGTAGATTTTCATTTTTCGAGTATTGGGAAGTGGGATTGAATTTTTCTTTTGGATTTGCCAATACTCAAGGCCATCCACGGGATGCCTATTTAACCAATCCAGTTTCCGTGCCATGTACTCCCTCGACAATAATTTTTACTGGTCACAAAATTAAGGGTGGAAAGATCTAGCATAGAGTCGAGACACCGGGTAATGCGGGTAATGACTCCACCCACATGAATAGGGACGCGACCCACCGATGCATTAGCTATATTCAAGAGGTGAAAAGCCATGTGGTAGCCAATATTAATTTGAAAATCGGGTTTTTTCTTGTAGATATATGAGCCTAGAATTTCTAGCTCATCAACCTAAAAGCCCAAGGATCATCCCGTGTCAAAACAGTACACCCCATAAATCTATGCCAAACTCGCATAGGGGTGTTATGGCACGCGCTCGCCGGCCTTTTTCCCCCGGCCACAACCTCCAACCCTGAAATGGCCCTCCAAATATCTTGATAATGAAAGTCACTAGGAACCCTATGGGTTTTTGGATATTTCATTCCAAAATATTGGGCCAGTTTAGAAACGGAGAGGTGGTATTCTTTGTTCATGAGACGGGAGTGAAGTTTCGCCACCAAGCCTGAAGTGTTATGCTTCTCAATCCAAAGGGAACTCAAGAATTCCTATGTAAGAGGGGGATAGGTGCGCTCTACCATGTTAATGTTATACATACCTTTCATCCTCACCCCTTTAAATAACGTCTCAGTCTCCTTATCAAGGCCTAGGCTTCTCATGGATTGACGATATATGAAACGAGTAGGGTGGAGAACACGACTATTAAAGAGTGAAAATTTACCTTTTTGAACCGAAGAATCAAATTGAAGGTCCGGATAATTCGTATCGGGATGAGTGTCTGTCGCTGCCGCCAACACCGACTCCTCTTGTTGTCGAGTTATGCCCGCCCTTGTTCTCTTGGTAGTCAATTTTGTGAATGATATGAGGATTAAGAAGTTTGAGATTAATAGGCTGGTATTAGATGAAGGTGGGAGGAGAGTTTCAGTGAGTTTGTAAGGTTTTTAGAAGGAGAAAGGAAGTAGAGAGAAGAATAAAAAACTGAAAAATAAGGTTGGAATGAATTGCGTCGGGCGGATTTTACAATGTAATAATATGGCTCCCTGACGGTCGGCGATCAGTAGGGAATTATTTACCTTTGAAAAAAAAATTCGATTATCCTCCAAAATAATTTTTTTCTCAATGCCAGTGGGGGCTCCCTGTCGGTGAGCTCATCCATGCTTCATTTTTTGAATTTTTTCGGTCTTAAGGGAGCTCCCTGCCAGTGAGTCGGCTGCCGGCCGACCGGCAGAGGAATCTCCCTCCATCCCACTTGACTTCTTTCCTTAGTCACCCCAAGTCCCTGCCGGCGGACTGAATGTCGGTCGATCGGTAGGGAACTTTACCACACATTTTTTTGTTTTCAGTTTTCGCTTAGGGGTGCTCTCAGCCAGCTACCGGAAGGCACCCCCTCTCCTTTCCCTTTTTCAATTTTTTCGTCAATTGTGTTTTGTCTCAGCGCCGGTGGGGGCACCGGCTGCCGGCCCAGCGACAGAGACATACATGCCTCTATGTTTGGCTTTGTTTCTCAGATTTTCAAAATCCAACTCCTTTCCTTAGCCCAATTTTTTGAGTTTTCCGCTATCATACCGAGACTTCAAGTCGGGATATGGGCTAAGTAAATGAACCAATTTTTTTCAACGTACGCTTCCAACAATACAATGTAATCCCGTCACTAAATCCGATTTTCACACAAATTGAAATACAAATCCAAATGTACCGATGTTTTAGCTAAATGCATGCAATGTTTACAAAAAAAGTGGTGGTTATTTAGGAAGTCCACCCGACCGAGTTTCGAAGTTTTGACTTAATTATCCCCCAAGAGAGGGGTCTTCAAGATCTATCTTATTCCTATCTCAATCGGTTGCCCTTCATAGTAGTATTTTACCCATTGACCATTGACCTTAAAGCATTCAACACCTATGTTCTTCAACTCGAATGAGCCATATGTATAAAAGGTCACCACTTCAAAGGGCCCCGACCAACGAGACCTAAACTTTCCCGGAAACAAGTGAAATCCTGAACTGAAGAGAAGGACCTTGTCTCCTACACTTATCTCTTCCCTCACGACTTTTGATACGTGTCATTGCTTGGTTCTTTCCTTGTAAAGATTCGCATTCTCATAGGTATCCATGCGAAACTCATCTAGCTCATTCATTTACAACAACCGTTTTTTACCCGCAAGGTCCGTGTTATAGTTGAGTTTCTTCAAAGCCCACTTAGTTCTATGCTATAACTCCTAGGGTAAGTGACAAGAATTTCCAAGGACTAACAGGTAAGGTGTGGTGCCTAGGGGGGTTTTATAGGCGGTCCTTAAAGCCCATAGCACGTCATTTAGCTTCGTGCTCCAATCTTTCCTCGATTTTGTCACTACACTCTCTAGAATAGCTTTGATTTGTCGGTTGGACACCTCCACTTGCCCATTTTTTTTAGGATGGTAGGCAAGTGCGGCCTTGTGTCGAACCCCATTTCTTGGAACACCGAACCTTGAGAATATGTAATACTTGAATAACTTAGACACCACCTTTGAGTCATTGGTGGGAGCAGCAATAGCTTCTATCCACTTGGACACATAATCTACCGCAACCAAAATATTTTGGTTGCCAAAGAAGGTAGGAAATTGTCCCATGAAATCCACTCCCCAAACATCAAACAACTCAACCTTCAAGATGTTATTCAAGGGCATGTCATCTCTTCTTCCGATGTTACTTCTTCTTTGACAAGAGTCACAAGAGTGGACAAAAGCATAAGCATTCTTGAATAAAGATGGCCAATAAAACTGCTATAGAGGACCCTACCTTGAGTTCTCGAGGTACATAGGTGGCCTCCATAACTGGTAGAATGAAAAGCTTGAAGGATTGACCGTCCTTCCTCATATGCGACACATCTTCGGTAGATTCAATCGTTGCACCTTCTATACAGAAAAGAGTCCTCCCTGTAAGTTTCTTAAACTCGATATTAGACATTTTTAATATCACATTATAAATAGTTTACTCTTAAACTAAAAAGATCTTATGCATGCATAACAAAACCAAAGTTATAAAGAAACTTTTCCTTACATTGATCTTTAAAGGATATGGGCACAAGATTTGGACACCTTCCAAACCTTGTTCTTGAACTTATATGATGAGGATGAACTTCAAGTTTCTAATGTAGAAACACTCATCTTGATTGCACCCAAGACAAACCATTAATACTAATAATATAGTTCACTAGATAATATTATTAGAGACCTTAAATCAAAATCTAAATCCTAATAATATTACTACAATAGTAATTTACATATCAAGATATATGATTTTAAAACAAAGTATTTTATAAACCTTTAATGAGAAAGATGTTGTAGTAAGTTCTAGTGAGATAAGCATAAAAACAACAACTATTAAAAATGAGAACAACTTCCCTTAATAGCATTAGGGGCCGGATTTTTGCCCTAGGGAAGAGCCAAGCATGCTCCCCTTTTTGTCTTATTAAAAACATAGGGTAGGCTAGTCTAATTAGGTGTAATCATGGTGTTTTTCATAAAAACCCATAAACTAATTACAACCCTAAACTACCCACAAAAATCGGCACCCTTGACTAATATGGACTCCATTTTATCTTATTCAATTTGTCATTTGTAATTTTTTATGTCATGTAGCATGTAACATGTCATTAGATATTTTAATGCATATTTAACAAATTAAATATCATTTCATATCACATAAATTACATTTAATAAACTGACTAGTAATTCTTAATTATATGTGTATAAAATGGTCATATAAAGTCTAGTTAATATAATTTACAACCTTTTGTAATTATAATTAACTAATCTTTCTTATCTCAGATTGTTTCGTAAACAATGACCAATTTTAGTAATATAACATTTTAATTACCAAATTGAGTCTTATTTAATCACATTACAATAAGACATTAAATTCTTACTCACAAATAAAATTTTTTCAATTTAAGGATTTAATTAATCTGTATCGATATACAATTAATTAACTTTTCAATTAAGGGAATGGTCTTATAGGTGTGACCTTAAGGGATCAACTGATCACCACCGTCATACGACAGTAACGTCAAACTCTAGCAAGCCAATTGTTACCGATTAATGTTAACCAGTTGACTATAATATTCATTATCCCTTTGTATTCTTATTATTGAGATTTAATTATGTGATCGCACTATTGTTGAGGACACTTACTCCAACAATCTCCCACTTGTCCGAGACAAGTGTGCGTCACCAATTCTCTTGTCCTATTACGATCTCCCACTCAATGCAAGGTGTCTTGCAGGTCGTACTTGCATTTGATCATATCAAGAGTGGTTTCCTCGATCTGGAGAGTAACTGTCTGACCGGAATTATCTACCATAGATACCTTCCGAGCGTGGCCACGCATTTTCAGCTTACTCCTCCTCGAGTGGCCTTGAGATTTAAAACAACCCTGACAAGGGGTGGACAATTCCTATCGCACTATTCCCTTCGATTAGCCACAGCTCATCATGACCCAAAAGATGCCCATTTGACCCCAGTTACGAAGGTCGTAGAGAATAACTCAAAATCACTCTGAAACTGTGCCACCATAGGCGAACAGTCTTTAGTCAAATAATTGACTCAAAAAGAGTACTAGTAGCTCTTGCCACGACCAGGCTACAAGAATTGCCAGAATTCTATAAGCGGCCACTGCCCGACAGATTGTCCCTTACAGTCTGTTTATGTGATCGATTGGTCATCCCTTATGACCCTATGGCACTTGAATTTGCCATTAATCGCATCACACTCTAGTCACTTGGAGACGTCACCTCATATAAGCAACTAGGGGCCAGTGCTATGTTAATCCAGTCCACTTTAATGGAGTCCAAAAATTGTCTCTACAACCCATTTGGATATAACAAAGCACAAAACCGAGTTTATGAAACTCAAACAATAAATGTGATTATGATATATGAACAATCAACACAATGTTATTGCTTCATATCATATAATCTAAAGTTTATTTCGTCCATGACAATTCATGACAATCTTATTAAATGCAATAAAGGCTTGGGTAGTGAATATACCATATATTCATTTATTACAACCTTTTGAATTGCTTTTTCCTTCCATCCAACGTTACTCCTAATAACATGAATTCATCTACGTACATTTCTAGATCTCTATCTAGTGTTGGGCTCTTTAACTTGAAAGATACTCCCACTCGTTATCATGATAACTGATAGGTATTTAGGTGAAAGGATCTATCATTAGCTCCTTGTAAGCCACCTTATCCTCATCCTAATGTACTATGTCTCTATTTGTATAATTGATAATGATGACTCTTCAATCATCCTTTTAGTTATTCGCTTCTTGTATAACAAAAATACGCCTAGGATTTCGACAAATCCTTATAAGTTTGGAAATTTGGGTTGTGTAACTTTTACCACATATCCAAATTTTCTCTACCAAACACAAGAATGTATCCCTAGTTCTCCTTGAGAACTTTATGGATGTTCTTGTAGGCTATCCAATGACACTCATGTGGATTGATTTGTTATAGGCTTGTCATGCTCCTATCATACAATTTATTTAGGTACGTGTATGTAATGGCATACATGATTGGCCTAATGGCGGAAACATTAGTACTCATGAGATCAACAACTCTTAGGTTCAGTGGATGACTATGACCCTTTCACAGTGATCCCACTTTCATCAACATGAATAACCTATTTAACTTGTTGAAATATATTAAGGATCTTATCGATATAAGACACTTTTCTAAATGTCAAACTAAAATCTTCTATTCCACAATAGATTTTGATTTTAGTATACATGTTGCCCTTTCTCATCCAGCATTAAAATCCAACCATTCTTTTCAAAAAGGTAACACGAATACGTCACTCACAATGAGTGATACGTCATTCACGTGAAAAATAATTTCCCCCATTGAACTTCATGTCTTTACATGATAACTTTAACTCCTACTTAACTTCATGTCTATACATAACTTTAACTCCCACTGAATTTCATGTCTATACATGACTTTTCGACAATTCGAGTGAAACTCTTCTTATATCTCATAATAGAAAAGATCATCATAACCTCCTGGTAGATACCATAGGCTTGTGTCATGTACACATCCTATTCCAAATCCCTATTTGGACATGTGGTCTTGTCACCTACTATGAGGTATTTTACCGATGATTTGGATCTAAGCATAGTTACGCATTAACTTAGCTTTTGCAGACATTTTCATGTATTATTGGACACCTCCAAATAAAACATCTTCATGTCTATGGAATGATTTATTGGACAACTCCAAATATATCATACATTTACATAGATTCCACATAGTTTCATAAGTCTCTTTTAGAAAATCGAAATTCAAAATTTCTAGGTACTTCCACTTCATAGATCATAATCTTATTATATCAAGAACATTTTCTTTTGGTCTCGTCACTAGTCTAAGGATTCACTTAAGAACGGTTTCTTTTGGTCTCCTCACTAGTCTTGAGTCTAACCTAAGAACATTTTCTTTTGGTTTCCTCACTAGTTCCTAACTAGTTTTACGTTGTGGCTTATTTTCTCCCACTCTATCTTTAGAAAAATACAACTATTTTCTTTAAAGATAGCCTTATGAGCCACAAACAATTTTGTACTCATACTCGTGAGGGAGGTAGAAGTATCACAACATGACCTTAAGTGATCTACTAAAGACTTCAATGTAAAGACATCGAATCTTAGCTTCAAGATAGACTAGTTCTATAAGCTAAAGAGGTGTACTCATATTCATGTCAATTATAATCTTTATAAGTGGTGTGGCCAATTGGTTTGGTAGACTCCCTACTTTGAGTTCAATAACTCAATTTTGACTTAGCAATTGATCTTTCGAAGTGAGAATCGAATTCTTAGTCTTCTATTATAATGATCCAAACATCATAATACTAATATGATCAATTTGAGTTGATACAATTTATGTTATTAGTGCAAGTAGAGTATGATGACAAGTTCTTAGAACTAAAAGTTTCAACAAACCGAGTGACTAGGGTTGAAAACCAAGTCACTAAATCCAATTACAACCAATGTCAATAAAAGGAATTAAAAAAATTTCCATGTCAAACAAGGAAATTATAAAAGTTCTAAAAACAATGTCTCAAAATACATCCCAAAATTTAGACAATTCAAAATGAGACCAAGCTTCCGTAGGTCTTCAATCATGGGTAGCTACCTTAGCTTCCTTTGAAGAGCTTTCTTAGGCTTGCTTGTCCTTGCCTTTATCCTTGCTAGGATGCCCTAATTACAATTAAATAGGGTAAGAATCACAACTCGTATCTATATACCAAAGTTGAGATCATAACATAAACGATAGGGATAAATATTTACCTAGTGGAACAATCTTTCCAGTTTTAAGATCTCCAAGATACTTAGAGCAATTCCTCTTCCAATGCCCTACGCCATTACAATAATGGCAATTTTCCTCATTGGAGGCACCCTTCTTGGGCATGGGAGAGCTATTCTCAATAGCTTTACCCTTTCCCTTTAAGGTGGAGGGCTTCTTCCCTTTACTACCACCTTTCTTGAACTTCCCCTTACTCTTATTATTAATATGGAGTACATCCTTCGAGGTGCTAACATTTAGTCCCATGTCTCTCTCAGTTTGCATAAGCATCTTGTACAATTCATGAAGAGAGGTTTTCATGTTTTGCATATTGTAGTTTACCCTAAACTGCACATAAGCCTTGATTTTCCCCAAGGAATGAAGTACTTGATCAATAACTAGTTGTTCGGGAATGTCAACCCCTTGCATTTTGAGAGTCTCGACATGCTCAATCAATTTGAGTACATGAGGGCTAACTTTATTTTTTGCCCTTTTGTAGGTTTATGTCGAATAACGCGGAAGCCGTCTCATATTGTATGATCCTACGAGCTTGTGAAAAACATGGTCACAAGCTTGGCATAGATCTCATAGGTCGTGCTCATCTTATGGCATTCACTTGAAGATCGGCCTCCATCGATAAGATCAAAACAATTTTGATTGTGGCGGACTCTTTATGGTAAGCATCAAAGACTCGCCTTGCGTCGGCGTTTGACCTTTCATTAGGTGTTTCGGGAGAGGCTTCGGTAAGATAACGAAGCTTGTCGTCACCCTCCGCGGCCAAGCAAAGTTTCATATCCCAATCGGTAAAGTTAGCGCCATTCTTTTCTAACTTGCATCGATCCATGAAGGATCGAAGCCATGAGACATTCGTGAGAGTTGGAGCATAGGTGGTTGCGGATGAATTAGCATTTGCCATTGCGAATAAACAAAATTAACTACAAATTTTAGACATAAAGGAAATGTCAACATTTATCATTTTAAATACTTGTAAACATTTTAAACAAGTTTTAACATTTAAATAGTGACCTTTACCCAACTATTATTAATGATTCCGAGATCCAAATTCATATCAACTTGGGCACGGATAGCCGATTCATCCCTCATTAACATAATTCGGTGGATTAACTCTTTAATCGATTCTACATTAGAACTCTCGGTCGATAATATTAATTTAATATTTATCTTAAGCCTGGAACACATGCGGCTACGGTCGCGACACTTCCGTTGAGCTCAATCCAAATTTCGAAATAATAACTTTTATTACCCCACTTACCCAACGTAACAAGTTTAGCACCCCGGTGAGCCGAGCCTACTTCCTTGCGAAATTGGGATTCATGGGTTCTACATTTGGTAAGGCTTGATCTAAATTATTTATTATGACAGGTCATGTCAATTTATTATCTATCTCGTTTAAGTGAACTAAATCGATGAATTAACGATAATTTTAATTGACACAGTCGAATACTCGATAAAATATGCATGTCATGTTATGGCGATTTGGCAATGCATGCAAACATATTAAATAAAATGCAAGCATAAAAGTAAAATTCCTAGTATGGCATTTCCTAGAATAGAAAATCATATAATCTATTACAAATTCGGAAAATAACTCCTTTGGTCCCTTGAACTTCATAAGTACGCCTCCCAAGGTCACCGTCTCTCTCTCTCGGAACTCCTTTCCGAATGGCACCGTCTTTGGGAAACTCCGGTTTTACAAATAGTTACAAAACATATAATAAAATTACAATAATTTCTTAATTATACATTTGTAAAATAAAATAATACAATAAAAGTGATACGAGATCACATTAAATTACAACCGAATCAATATTCTCTTACATTTCGGGCAATATCTATTAAAACTAAGGTCATACAAGAAATAAATTACATAATTCCAAATTACATAAACCAAAATATGACATTCATAAGAGAAAATATGACATTCATATATAAAATTGCAGCATTATAATATGTATAAAACATGCTCATTTTAAATGCCAAATCGCTATATTTTACGGTATATATCATATATAACCCGGTTTTACGAAAATGCGGGATAATAACTTCTTAAAATCACAAAACAATACTTAAATCATATTTAAGTCCAAGTTAATTATCCCAACTGATTTAGGACTCAAAAATTAGTCATTACTCAATTTTTGACAATAATTCAACTTGTTGTTATTTAATTGCTCATAATTAGACTTTTAAAAAAAAATCATATTTTAATCAAATAAATCCAAATTTAATTACAATAATTTCAAATTTCAAATTTTAAATTTTTTATATGTTCTGGAAAATTTCCATGACACTTATAATATCAAAAATAATGGTTAAAAATTTCGAATCGTTTTTGAGAAAAAAATCGGTTGCGCTTTATCGGTTTTATCAAATAAAATACATAAAGCATATGAAAATTAATCAAATTAAATTTTCAACTTAAGATCTGAAATTTGGGATATTTATGTAACCCGGAACAATTTTATCTTGACATGAAATTTATTTTAGCTCTATTTTCTAAATAAGTCACTATTTATGCCTTTTTTACATTAAAAATTCATAAATCAAGCTAGACAAATCATATAGGTCTGAAATTTTCCAGTCTAACAGGAAAACATGCATGTGACAACATACTACAATTTCATGGTCAGATTCAAAGCGGAAGTATTTTTAACCATTTGACTTTTATTTATTCCATTTTATCATATAAAAATCATAAATCATGCGAAATAAGTCCAATTCACACGAAATTTTACATACAGTAAGTAAAATTAATGTGTGATATTGTGTACAACTTTCACGGTCAGAAGATAAGTCTAACTATTTTTAGCATTTTAAACATCATTTTACTCATTAAAATGTAATAAAAACACTAAAAATCATATTTGAGCAATATAATTTTTCATAAATCATCAAAATGACCTAAAATCATATTATGACCAGAATATATTGACATTCAAATAACTTTGTGATTTTATCTCATAAAACACAAATTATTAGTTTTCTTTAAGTTACATTAACTCGAAAAAACTATAAATCGATTATGCATGCAACAACCAAAGCTCTGATACAGCTTGTAAGTTTCTTAAACTCGATATTAGACATTTCTAATATCATATTGTAAATAGTTTACTCTTAAACTAAAAAGATCTTATGCATGCATAACAAAAACAAAGATAAGAAGAAATTTTTCTTTACATTGATCTTTAACGGATATGGGCACAAGATTTGGACACCTTTCAAACCTTGTTCTTGAGCTTATATGATGAGGATGAACTTCAAGTTTCTAATGTAGAAACACTCCTCTTGATTGCACCCAATACAAACCCTAAATATTTATAATATAGTTCACTAGATAATATTATTAGAGACCTTAAATCAAAATCTAAATCCTAATAATATTACTACAATAGTAATATACATATCAAGATATATGATTTTAGAACAAAGTATTTCATAAACCTTTTATGAGAAAGATGTTGTAGTAAGTTCTAGTGAGATAAGCATAAAAACAACAACTATTAAAAATGAGAACAACTTCCCTTAATAGCATTAGGGGGCCGGATTTTTGCCCTAGGGAAGAGCCAAGCATGCTCCCCTTTTTGTCTTATTAAAAACATAGGGTAGGCTAGTCTAATTAGGTGTAATCATGGTGTTTTTCATAAAAACCCATAAACTAATTACAACCCTAAATTACCCACAAAAATCGGCACCCTTGACTAATATGGACTCCATTTTATCTTATTCATTTTGTCATTTGTAATTTTGTATGTCATGTAGCATGTAACATGTCATTAGATATTTTAATGCATATTTAACAAATTAAATATCATTTCATATCACATAAATTACATTTAATAAATTGACTAGTAATGCTTAATTACATGTTTATAAAATGGTCATATAAAGTCTAGTTAATATAATTTACAACCTTTTGTAATTATAATTAACTAATGTTTCTTATCTCAGATTGTTTCATAAACAATGACCAATTTTAGTAATATAACATTTTAATTACCAAATTGAGTCTTATTTAATCACATTACAATAAGACATTAAATTCTTACTCACAAATAAAATTTGTTCAATTTAAGGATTTAATTAATCTGTATCGATATACAATTAATTAACTTTTCAATTAAGGGAATGGTCCTATAGGTGTGACCTTAAGGGATCAATTTATCACCACCGTCATACGACAGTAACGTCAAACTCTAGCAAGCCAGTCGTTACCGATTAATGTTGACCAGTTGACTATAATATTCATCATCCCTTTGTATTCTTATTATTGATATTTAATTATGTGATCGCACTATTGTTGAGGACACTTACTCCAACACTCCCAAACATACTTTTTTGTCTCATACTAAGTTTCTTCGTAGCTTGGTGATCAAAATCCCCCTGGATGAAGTTTGAGCACAAGAAATTGGCGATGTCCGCATACCAAGGGTCGGTAGTGGTCATAGCCAATAAAGTCTCATCGAGCAACCACTCACTAATGGGAATTCCATCATCCACATCTCATCTAGCATCTTGGGTTAGTCTTGATTAGTGGTCCGTGACAACATTTTTGGCACCCGCCTTATCCTTGATCACCATATCAAATTCTTGAAAAAGAAAAACCCAACAAATCAACCTTGCCTTGGCCTCCTTTTTCACCATGAGGTGCTTGATAGTGGTTTGGTCCGTGAAGACAATCACCTTAGAACAAAGGAGATAAGGTCGGAATTTCTAAAAGGCATACACCACCGCCAATATTTCTTTTTCCGTGGCGGTGTAGTTACATTGGGCATTATCCAAGGTCTTGCAAACATAAGCTATGACATGACGCTTCTTTTCGTGCCTTTGGCCTAATACCGCGCCCAAGGAAAAGTCACTTGCATGGCACATACATGACCTCAAAAGGGAGATCCCAATTGGGAGGTTGCACGAAAGGAGCCGATATCAATGCTTACTTTATCCTACAAAAACTTTCATGGCAAGAATTATCAAATATAAAAGTAGTGTCTTTGGCAAGAAGTGAGGTGGGGGTTTTAGCGATTTTTGCAAAGTCTTTTATAAAACGCCTATAAAAACCCGTGTGACCCAAGAAGCTTTTCACACTCCTTGACATTTATGGGTGGGGGAAGTTTCTCAATCACCTGAACCTTTGCCTTGTCCACTTGAATCCCTTTCTTGTAAATAACATGACTAAGAACCATTCCCTCTTGTAGTATAAAATGGCATTTATCCCAATTCAACACAAGGTTGAGTTGAATGCAAGTTTGTAGCAATTGGGAGACGTTCTTTAAGCAATCATCAAATGAGGTGCCATGGACACTAAAGTCATCCATACACACCTCCATAGACTTCTCAATATAGTTATAAAATATAGACATCATGGCTCTTTGAAATGTCCTGGGAGCATTGCAAAGTCCAAATTAAATGGCATTCTTTGATATGCGAAGACACCATAAGCACAAATGAAAGTAGTTTTTGCTTCGTCATGCGGGTGAATAGGAATTTGGAAAAACCCGGAATAACCGTCAAGAAAGTAAAAATACTCATGGTTTGCCAATCTCTCGAGCATTTGGTCAATGAAAGGTAAACGAAAGTGATCTTTGATTAAGGCGGAATTTAGTTTTCGATAATCAATGCACATTCTCCATCACGTAACCGGTCGGGTGGAGATGAGTTCACCACCCTCATTCTCTACACAGTTATACCACCATTTTTGGCGACGATTTGAATCGGGCTCACCTATTCGCTTCCCGAGAGGGAGTATATGATTCCGGCCTCAAGCAACTTATCAATTTCCTTTCTCACTACTTCCCTCAATTTATCATTAAATCTTCTTTGAGGTTGGGCGGAAGGTGTGTATCAATCCTCTAGTGTAATGCGATGCATACACACTCTAGGATCGATACCCACAATACCATCAATGCTATACCCAAGTGCCTTCTTGTTGATCTTAAGATGGTTCTTACCAACATCTTCATCCAAGAGTGGTGGTAGAGCTTCATAATCCCCATCAACAATTTCCCCCAAACATAGATCCTTTGCATCTTGGATCACATCTTCTAGAATGTCCACCGAGTAAGCACTCTCAAATATGGGCTTGGATAAAACTCTCGTTAAGGAGAATTCAATAACATTGCCTCCCACATTTAAGGAGAGTCTTCCATTCTTTACATCAATCATGACTCCCCTGGTTGCCATGAAGGGTCTCCCAAGAATTATTGGGGTATGTTGATCTTTCGGGATATCTAACACCACAAAGTCCGCCGGTACGTAGAAATTTCCCACTTTCACCGAAACACCTTCAATAAGACCCCTAGGATATTGTTCCGATCTATCGTCAAGTTGCAATGTCATGTAGGTAGAAATTATATTTTGTAGACCAAGCTTCTTGGCAATGAGAAGTGGTAAAATGCTAACACTTGCACCGAATTCACACAACGCTCTCTCGATGTTCACATTGCCAACCATACATGGAATTGAAAAGCAACAGGGATCTTGTTACTTATTGGGCATATGGTTGAGCAACACCGCACTACACTCCTCGGTTAGAGCTACAATCCCGTCACCTTCAATACCACTCTTCTTTGTTAAGACATCCTTGAGAAATTTTTTATAAAGGGGCATTAGTGTGACAGGTAGTGAAATCTTTAGCTTTTTCAACATTTCGAAAAATTTAGAGAATTTCTTCTCTTCGGTTTTAGCTGTTTCTCTATTGGGAAATGGCATAGGTGGGACTTAAGCTTTATTTGGAGGTGGAGTTTGTTTAGGGTCATTGATGTGGTCGTTATACACCAAAAATAAAACCTAAGTCTACTAACTAAGAAGATAGCGGAAGTAGGGTCGATCTCCACAGGGAGGAAACTAATTAACTGAAATCTAAATCTGCAAGTAACAAACTGGGGGGTTTTGAAATGGTTTTACTAACTAAATAAGATAAAAGGAAAGAGAAATAAAGTAAGAAATTAATACGAATAAATCAGATAAAGAGAGAATATGCCAGGATTCGGTCCACTGCAATATTGGCATCTACGGGTCAACTAAGTCAGTCAATCTATCAATGAGAAGGGCAATAGTTTTCTCCTCTCGGTCTCAAACCACCCTAGGGATTTTCCTAATTAACTCTCGTCCTCTTAGGAGTCACCTATCAATTCTAAGCAAGCCTTCCCTTCCAATCTCTCGATCCAGGTCGGGGTTAACTACCTAGCCTAGTCTCCTGCGTGCACTCATTCAACTAGACCTCAATTAAATTGCAAAGATCGATTCTCATATTCAAGACTAACTAAAATAATCTATCCTAACATGCCTCTACTACAGTTTCCCTCATCCCAACATACAAGAGAATTAGCTACTCATGCTATTAACTATGCTAACAAAAACGATTGAACATATGATGATAGACATAATAAAATCGTAATTAATAAGCATAAACAATAACACACACTAATTAAGACGAGCAAAACAGTAATAAGGATTAAAACGAAAGTAAGAATAAAAGAGAGAAAGTAGTTTACAATCTAAGCAAGTCCGGCGTAAAGAACAATCCACGTCGAATAACCCGAATGTATACTAAAGATTAAAAGTTTAGAATTAATGAAAGATTAATGTCTGCTAAATACTGAATGATTAAAACTGAATAATAAGTGCTGAATAACTAATGACGTAAATAAGAGTCATATATAGTGTATAACACGACTCTAAACCTAATTAAGCTTATGGACTTAAAGCCTGTGATAGGATCTACTCGATCGAGGGAAATAACCACTCGATCGAGGACTTTATTCATGGAAATCAGTCGATCGAGCACTTGATCTACTCGATCGACCAACTAGTAAACGGCTCCTACTCAATGGAGCAAAGGATGTAGCTCGATCGAGGTCTTCTGGCTTCAACTCACCTCGATCGACCAAATGCGTACTCGATCGAGGTCTTCTGGCATAGTACATAGTAAGAGTCATGACCTTGGGCTTGATGATGAATGGTTTCACGCTTCCCAAGGCAAGAGCTCCTGTCCCGATTCTTCCATTCTCCTAAGTGCATGCAAAGTGGACTGCTTTGGTTCGGTTTCTGCTACTATGCAGCTTGTACCTACAAAATGGTAATGAAAGTACAAAGTAGCCAAATAGGGGCATATGGTGATATAATATCACCAAAATAACATAGAAATGCGTGCATAAATGGAATAAAAATTCTATATAAAATACACGCATCAAACTTCCCCAAACCAAACCTTTGCTTGTCCTCAAGCAAACTAAATTCAACTAAATGGAACAAAATAAACCTAGGGGAATGGAGTAAGTCTCAGAGCTAGCCACAAGTCAATATTAAACCATTCAATGCACTCATTCAATCGCTACAAAGCTTAATACGAAAGTGAACGAATTTATACAATCTTGGAAATAAATTAGACTTTCAACCTTGCAAGACTCAACCAAATTCGGACTCTCACGGGTCACTCTTCTCTCAACAAGCAAATGGTAAGTAAATATGTATAAGAAAGAGAGAAGAAAATATAGTCACTCACCTAGACTACGACCGACACAACATGCATTGCTAACTAACATAAAAGATGATTCAAGCACCGTACACACGCATAACCACCGTTCAAGGACAATCACGTGCCGAACATTTGCAAAATATGGATATGTGAGGCTAATTGGTAAGAAGGGGCAAAACAACTAATGGAAATGTGAGGGTAAATAGCCAAGCTAGTTCCTAACAAGACCGCAATATAACTCGTTCCATTCTTCCAATTATCAAAATTAAGCTCAATGCCTTAACAATTATAGGCATAAACAACACAAATCCCATATAACACCTCGACAAGATAATGATACGCATAGGAGGTGTAGAAAACAATAACTTCAGCCAATCATTTTTCAATATACTTTTCATTTTTTTCTTTCTTTTCTTTTCTTTTTCTTTCTCTTGGCTGATCGAGGAATAACCTCTCGATCGAGCCGAACAAGTCACTCGATCGAGGCACATAAACACAAAAACTGCTCGATCGAGCTAAACAAAGTATTCGATCGACTCACAATCAACACTTCGCTTCTTTTTCTCGCAAATACCTACTCCAATCAATGAAAACGAGCCAAAACTGACGCAATGACATAAAATATCTCGACTACTAAACTAGCTCAGCAAAGGTAGGCTTAATTTAGGATGTAGTTAAGGGCAACAGGCAGATATGGCTTTATGTGGAGTTAATGGGGTAAAATGAGGAAAAGGGAGATGCAAATATTCTCAAAACACGTAATACCGACCACAAACCCAATGCGTGCAGGCAATAAGAAATCAAAATTCATATACAAGCAAATGACACGAGATGTGGGGAGTAACTACTCTCATTCCTAGATGAACTGGTCATGGATGTCACCAGTTATAGGCTCTAAAATCTCAGAATATATAAGTAGTTTGCCAAAATGTTGAGTCAAGTCTAATAATCAAATTCAAATTCCAAGACAAAATTCAATAATTCACTACTTCGATTTTACTAAATAAGTCAAGAAAGGTGCAAAGAATAGCTTATAATAGACTTGTAGTGCAATTTCATCATGAACAAGACTCCAATCCGACTCGACTATATGCAAAAATAAACGTGATATTTTTGATTTTTTCAAATTATTTCTAATTAACATGAATAATTAACATGAATTGTAAACGTGAATGCAAATACAAATGCAAATGCAGACGCAAAAGGATGTAAAACACTTCCCCAAACCAAAACAGGCAATGTCCTCATTGGCTAAAGCACAAAAGCATATAAGGGGGAGGGAAAAAAACAACCTAATACATGTTCCTAATGAATGAAATATATATGAAGAATGGAAAAACAAAAGGAACAGAAAAACTCACAAGACAAAGCTT
Source organism: Heliosperma pusillum (assembly GCA_022085475.1). Lineage (NCBI taxonomy): Eukaryota > Viridiplantae > Streptophyta > Magnoliopsida > Caryophyllales > Caryophyllaceae > Heliosperma > Heliosperma pusillum. Next base: position 23,403 of record JAIUZE010073384.1, on the reverse strand, counting down.
CCCCAAACCAGCATCAAACTGGGGAGCTATCATCACCTACTCACATCCGTCTCCTCTGTCTCTTCTACCCTATACGTCGGGTCCCTCTCCTCCTCCTGAGCTAGCCTCCTAGCTGCCAACTCCGCACGCTCCCTCATGGCCCTCTGTGCCGGCGTCTCGTCTTTTTCCTCTCCAGAAGAAGAGGAAGAAGAAGATGGTGAAGGATACCCACCTTCTGGGTATCTGTAGAACGAGGGATGAGGTCATCCATCTGGAATGGGACGCCCTCTGCGGATGTGGTCCTCGTAGATAGGGAACAAGGCCAAGGCCTGATCCCGTTGCATCAGTGCAATATTCCTGCGCATCTCAAGTAGCAAAGCATCACGACGCCCTTGGTCCATGACCTCAGGCGTCTCAAACAGGGGAGGACAAACAAAATTAGCCGGAAAGACCGACTCAGGAGGTGGAGTGGTGACAGGTGGGGGTGTGACAGTGGTCGGCCCCACCTGTTGAGAACCCGACGGCTCTCCAACTTCCCCTTGTGGGGAAGCTCTCTTCCTCTTCTTAGTGGAAGAGGAAGGTGTAGTGGTGAAGGGTAGATGGTAGACAGGGGGAGGGGGTTTCACCTCTCTCACTGTAGTGAGAGGTGAAAGAGAAGGCAATGTAGGGCAAGGTAAGACGACGGATGTGGAACCACATATCTTCCACACCCGACGCTCAGAGCCCGTAATCCAAGTAAACCCAATCATGACTGGTATATCTAAATCGACTCCTGGTCCTATGCGCTCATGAGTCCTAGGGAAGTCTGTATAAAGGTGGCGGCCTATCCTACTGACCAGACCGCCACAGACTACGGCGCTAGACACCCTAGACTCTAAGTTCTTCCAATGAAGAGCCACCAAGTAAGCGATGTTCAGGACAAACGGGGTACCGCTATCAATGTTCAGGTACCCTGCCAAGATGGCTAACTCGGTGTTGGTAATGTTGTTGGGTTCGGGCCTAGCAAAAATCGACTCTCCTAAAAGTCGCAGAAAATAGCGCAGCGCAGGGTGGTGAACGTGGGCTACCCTACGAGAGTCGTAGGGTGTGTGAGATAGAGCGGTCCAGACCTGGGGCAACAGCTTCCTAGGAGCTGCAAAAAGACCGTCACTCGAAAGACCCAAAACCTCCCCAAACCTCGCTAAGGTCCACGAATGTGACTCATTAAAGAGCCGGAAGTGAATGCAAGCGCTAGTCGGTGAGGTAGCATACATATCGGACTCAAAAATATAAGAGCTGAAAAATTCGAGCGTAGGTACTCGATATGTATACTCCCTCATCGAGGCCAAACCCGACATGCCCGTCCCGTTAAGCAACAAACAAACATCAGTGAGTAAACCTAGCTCCTCTAGGTCGGGACGGTGCAAAAAATGACTCAAATGGATGGGGGAGTCAAGTAAATAAGATAACCATTTCCGGTGAAAAGTAGAAACGAATTGTACCTCCCTTATCCCTTGTAGTGGCCCGAGGGGCTCCACGATAGGTGGCTGACTAGCAGCCTTAATTGCTTTCGGTGGTGCCAGTCCTCGAGTAGTGGCCAGCTTATGCCCCTTTACTGATATGCGAGCTAGTAAACTTCCTCAAAGTCACTTGTTTCCTTCCACCTAAGCTGCACAGGAAAGGCCACTTCCGGTTCTCAAGCAGAGGATTTGAGCATCCTTTTTTTCCTACCAGCAGCCTATTCCAAGGTGAACAGCTTAGCTTACAGCACAGCGTGTTCGCCCAGTTGCCAGCGATGGAAGCTCTCGCCCAGTTGCCAGCCCGATCGCGAGACTACCTGTTGAACGTCCGGTGGCACCTTGCTCTGATTTCTCTTTGTTTCAAACTCAAATGAGCGAGTGGAGCGAAGCAGGCTCGACCTATGGGAGAGGAAGCTCGGGATTTGCGGCTCAAATAAAAACTCATTGGCGCCAAGCGTGAGGGAATGCCTCTAATTTGACAAAAGGTGGAATCATTCTCAATTAGTTAGAAACGGATGCTGTGAACACTGAGCCCTCACATCCAGCCAGATATAGGAAGATTGATCGGCTGGGACCTCATACTTGTTTTAATGACGTCGAAGCAAGCTCCCATTTCACGAGGACGTACTCATGGGCAGCGTGAGGAACTAACTAGTGGGATTGGACTCCGCCCCTATTAAGGTCTTCAATACGGAATGTACCGGATTTTTAGCACGTACAACCATCAAACCAGAGACCCTCCAGGAGGGCGGCTAGGGCGGGGACATAAGGGTCTTTATGACACAATCAACTACAAACTACACGAAAGTTGCCCTTTTTTTATGGTCCCAGAACGTGATTGGGCTCTAAGATCACTTCCGGGACGAAAGTCGTATGTAAGGCTTGGAGGGCCGTTTTTATGCGAAACGGCAGGAAAGAAAGCTGGGCCAGTGAGTCCCCCCTTTTTTAAAGGGAATGAAGCGAGTGAAGCCGAGGCAAATGTTGTTGAAGACAATCAATCTGGACGTGAATCTCTTGACTTGGGCAAGACAGATGCTTGGGATTGGACTCCGCCCCTATTAAGTCGAGGATCAAAGACCCCCGCGTCCGCGGGGCGCCTCGACCCCCAAAATTCTCATTTTTGCAAGCAAAGACCAACCATCCATCTGAGATCCTTTTTCAAACCTGCTCCCATTTCGCTGAAACATATGAACTTTCAGAAGCAGAAGAAAAAAGTTACCCAGGCAGATAATTAAAAAAGAATTCAAAGGTCAAAGCCTCATATCCGCTGTTATACTTGGTCTAGAGGCCTTCTTTCATGTATGCGTCGGGGCTTGTTGGCGTTGGCGAGATTGGGCAGCATGCGAAATGAGTAAGATGTTGGCGAGCCCGAACCCCAGCTCCTTAACAGGATTCCCCAACGCCATCTTCCTATGAGACCTCACCTATGCCGACACTACTACGACTAAGACCTGAAGATCTTCTTGCCCTATCACCGGGTGACTCTCGGGTCCGGGTAGAGACCAAAGATCTTGAGCGACCGATCCGGCGCGCTGGTTCGACCCAGTCCATTGGCTATGGGACCCTAAACGACCCGCGGAGCCTTCGAGTCGTGATCACGATCGGCGCGTTGGCTACTTTGAATTTTGCCTTAGTGACGTGACGTGGCCAAGGTGGAGTCGAAGAGGCTGGGAGAGGACAGGTCCCTCTAGCTTTCCAAAGTTTATCCACACGAATCTTAATCTTAATATGGAATTGACTTTTTTTCTGAGGTTGACATCCTAATTTGATTGGGGCGAGTGGATTCGCGAGACCAAAAGCAAAGGATCTTTCGTTTAAACGAACTGAGCGAAGAAAAGGGTTTAATATAATAAGAAGGCGCAGACGCCTAAGGTTTCCAACCCTGGTACAGGGATTCATTCAGCTGCCCACCAACCACATGACTGCCGATGCCGAGGCCTGAACCTCCTCCCTTTCTTCACTGAACTCTCTGAATTGAGGGCATTTAAACCCAATCTCGACGAAAAACAGTCTCTTTAACTTCTGTCTTTTTCATTTTATTTTAAAAGAAAGCGTTCCGTTCGCCACGCACTGGCCCCATTCGCCTTCTTACGAGGGGCGAGTATTGAACTGGAAGGCGGAACAACGGTCTCAGCAGTGACCGTTACAGGAGTCGGAGCTTTAGTGTGCTCAGTGGAGACTGTCTCAATAGCAGCCTCGGTAGTATTGACAGCAGGTTCAGTCTGGACAGCGGCAGTCTCGGGAACCATGACAGCAGTATCAGTCACAACAACAGCGGGAACCGCTTCAGTCGTCGTTTCAACGACTACCTCAGGAACCGTGGACGTACTTGGGACTGAACTTGATGCCATAGCTACAAAAAGATCAACAAGAACCAATCAATTGGCATCTAATTTGCTAGGCTAATCCTATAATCAATATCTAACCCTAATTGAATCGGGAAAGGGGAAGGACTATGAATTAACTAGTAAAATAGGAAAGAAAAGCTTACTTGTTGATGATTACCCGAACAAATAGCAATTAATCAATAAATTCGAAAAAACGAATTACAAACCCTAATTCACAAAATCTCCAATTAACCGAAATTAAAGGGGAAAGGGAGAGGGTTTTTTAATTAATTGCAAAAGTAAAGAGTTGGGGTAAATGTAGCTGGTAATTAATTGGGAATATCACGGATTTGCAGGAAGGAATTTGCAGAAAAGGAATCGAAAGATGAAGAACAAGAAGCAATTGGGATCGAGTAAAAAAGAAAGAGGATCGAGGACTGCCCTTTTATAGTTAAGCTGCTTCAGTCGATCGAGTAGAAGTTCTACTCGATCGAGGATTTCTGTCAGTCTGGACTGCTCGATCGAGTAGGTCTTGAGTTACTCGATCGAGTAGTCGTCTTTTGATGATCCTCATTTTACTCGATCGAATGGCAAGCTCCTCGATCGAGCTCTTTTTCTCTCCCAAGTCACTCGATCGACTAAGAATGTACTCGATCGAATGATTTTCCTCTATGCTTAGCCTTTGACTTTCAGCAATATGATTTCCGCTTCTATTTCCTGCAAAATCGATACAACACAATACCCAACAAATACCGAAAATCGTCTAATCAGGAAAAAATAAATTGTTCATCTAAACTACGGATTATAACATAATAGTCTAATCTAAGTAAATAGTCTAATTGTCTAAGTGTCTAACGAAAACGCGATAAATGTTATTTACAATTTGCACGGGGTTGCAAACCCGGCTACCAACCAAACAGTTTCATGACAAGGCCACCGTGAGGCCTTTGACTTGCGGAATTATCCTCAGCTGCGGTAATTTCCGTCTTCTTTCTCCACACGTATAATGGTTTCTTGGAGTCGAGCTCCACTTCGGAATCACTTGCGTACATGCGAGCTCTGTTGTCCTTCTTGGACTTCTTCTTCTTGACGTCATCATGCGAACCTGGCTTTCCCTTTTCCAGCTCCAATGCTACTGATTTACTACCTGTAATACAACACACAACAGCATGTTCCTCCAATTCGCTCCCAAGCTGGGGCGGAGGTGTTACGATAGCAATGGGGCTATCACAGATAGGAGCTATAGGTTCGATAGGAACCAAAGCTTTGTCATGCGTGAATAAATCAGGTGTGATATCAGATAAGGGAAGTGCGTGACATGGTGACACAAGCATAGGACCCTTACTAGCATGAGACTGCGTGAATACTAAGTTCTCCCCACCTATTTGAAAAGTCAAAGTTCGTAACCCAACATCGATAACCGCTTGCGCAGTATGCAAGAACGGTCTTCCCAAAATGATGGGAGTGTGAGAATCCTCAGGTATATCTAAAACTATGAAATCGACCGGGATGAAGAATCTTCCTATTTGCACACAAACATCCTCTATGATTCCTAAGGGTCGAGACAAGGTCCTATCTGCCATCTGTACCATCATGTTTGTACACTGAAGCTTGGTAAAGCCTAACCGTTTGGCTAAAGACAAAGGTAAGACGCTAACACTAGCTCCTAGGTCACATAACGCGTTGTCTATGAGATAGGTGCCTATATGACACGGTATAGAAAAACTACCTGGGTCAGACAGCTTAGGGGGGCATTTGTTCTGGAGGAACGCAGAGCATTCCTCAGTCAACGCTACAGTCTCTATAGTATCAACCGACATCTTACGCAAAAGAATTTCACGCATAAATTTTAGGTAAGAGGGTACCTTTAATAAGAGGTATGCAAAAGGAACGTTCACCTTGAGGTCACGTACAATGTCAGCGAACCGAGCAAATTCCTTCTCGACCTTAGCCTTCTTCAATCGACCAGGAAACAGAACTGGAATGTCAGGATTACCACGTTGCATATCCTTGACAATTGCATTGTTGATCATCCGCTTGCTTAACCCTTTCGAACAAGCTTCTCGCTCATGAAAACCCATCGATCGAGTATCAATATAACTCCATCGAAGATTATCAGAGCTTAAACTGCTCGATCGAGCAGCATCCTCAGTCAATTTAGTCGATCGAGCAGCTTGGTTCTCTCGATCGACCACTTGTTCATCTGGATCATTCGATCAACCATCAGAAACCTCTCGATTGAGTAACTTGTCCTTCAATTCATTCGATCGACTAACAGTATCATCTCGATCGAGTACATTATCAGCTACAGCCTTCGCAACTTTGGGACGCGCATCAGAAATATCAGCAACTGTACCAGGGCTGTCATAAGCGAGACCGCTTCTCAGAGTAATCATGTTCAGCGTCTCCTTGTTCTTATCAGTTTGAGACGGTAACTGCCCAGGCTACCTAGTCGATCTAGCTCCCGCCAATTGAGCAATCTGCGACTCCAAAAGCTTGATAGTAGCATTTGTTGCTTGATCAGATTTACTCATTTGGATGGCTAAAGCTTGGATCATAGACTTCAACTCCCCGACTTCTGAAATTTTTCCAGATGAGGAACTAGCTTGCTGTGAAGACTGGATTTTCTGAAATCCTTGCTTGTACGGCGGTTGATACGTCGGCTGTGGTGGTGGAGGTGTAGGATTTAAGACGTTCTGGCTTGTCCATCTCAAATTGGGATGGATATTCCCTTGATTGTAGTACCCACCTCCTTGACGGTATTGTTGAAAGGAAAAGACTTGTTCCTTTTCAGCAAAACAGTCTATAGCCGTGTGACCAGTGTCGCCACACCTATCGCATGTAATCACATCATCTCGCTGCAGCAAATGAACTGTCTGCTGGTTATCTGCAGCTTGCTTCTCCCATTTGTCAAGTCTGGCATTTAGTTTATCGAATTTTGCATCCTGACCTTCAGAATCAATACTGGCTACCGTCTGTGTACCACTCCGCGGATTACCATACTCAGCACAATGGGTTGCCGTCTCCTCTATCAGTTTCCAACCCTTATCATCATCTATTTCCTTCTGGAACCTCCCGTTTGACGCGGCATCCAAAACCGCTCGGTGATCATCATATAACCCATTGTAGAACGGGTTACATAAAAACCACTGTTCGAACCCATGGTGAGGAACAGACCTCACTAGTGTCTTGAAGCGATCCCAGGACTCATAGAGATTTTCATGAGTCGTTTGCTTGAAATTAGTAATCTGACCCCTCAAAGCATTCGTCCTCTGCGGTGGAAAATACTTTTTGTAGAAGGCCAGAGCGAGTGTGGTCCAGTCGGTAATACCCAATTCTTCTCAATTCAAGTTCTTCAACCAGTCTTTGGCGTTATCAGTAAGGGAAAAAGGAAACAAGAATTCCTTGATCTTGTCAGCTGTCACCCCTTTGGAAACCGTAATAGAAGAACAATAGTCAGCAAAGGTCTCCATATGCTTCCTCGGATCTTCCCCAGCTACACCCCTATACTTATCCTGCTGGACAAGCTTGATATAAGACGGACGAAGATCAAAAGTGGTTCCATCTTCGTCCGTTGTAAGTTTGAATCCTTGAGGTATACATGCAGCTGTAGGCTCAGAATGGCTAGCAATATTAGGCATCTTTGCTGGCAAAGTAGTCTCAACAGTCAAATCTTCCTCGAAAATGAAACTGTCGAAAACGGATTCAGAAGTACTCAAGTGTTCCTCCTGAACGGTCTTATCTACCCCTCTCTTTCTACGTAGGAAGGTTCTTTCAGGCTCCGGATCAGCTTCCACTAATTCGAGCCTTTGGGACCTGCGCATACACAACTATAGAGAGACAAATAAGAACAGTCTTAAGGAATTAGAAATTCCTTAAGACGAGACAGAAATAAATAAACAGAAAATTAAATTGCCTCCCCGACAACGGCGCCAAAATTTGATGTGGTCGTTATACACCAAAAATAAAACCTAAGTCTACTAACTAAGAAGATAGCGGAAGTAGGGTCGATCTCCACAGGGAGGAAACTAATTAACTGAAATCTAAATCTGCAAGTAACAAACTGGGGGGTTTTGAAATGGTTTTACTAACTAAATAAGATAAAAGGAAAGAGAAATAAAGGAAGAAATTAATACGAATAAATCAGATAAAGAGAGAATATGCCAGGATTCGGTCCACTGCAATATCGGCATCTACGGGTCAACTAAGTCAGTCAATCTATCAATGAGAAGGGCAATGGTTTTCTCCTCTCGGTCTCAAACCACCCTAGGGATTTTCCTAATTAACTCTCGTCCTCTTAGGAGTCACCTATCAATTCTAAGCAAGCCTTCCCTTCCAATCTCTCGATCCAGGTCGGGGTTAACTACCTAGCCTAGTCTCTGCGTGCACTCATTCAACTAGACCTCAATTAAATTGCAAAGATCGATTCTCATATTCAAGACTAACTAAAATAATCTATCCTAACATGCCTCTACTACAGTTTCCCTCATCCCAACATACAAGAGAATTAGCTACTCATGCTGTTAACTATGCTAATAAAAACGATTGAACATATGATGATAGACATAATAAAATCGTAATTAATAAGCATAAACAATAACAGACACTAATTAAGACGAGTAAAACAGTAATAAGGATTAAAACGAAAGTAAGAATAAAAGAGAGAAAGTATTTTACAATCTAAGCAAGTCCGGCGTAAAGAACAATCCAAGTCGAATAACCCGAATGTATACTAAAGATTAAAAGTTTAGAATTAATGAAAGATTAATGTCTGCTAAATACTGAATGATTAAAACTGAATAATAAGTGTTGAATAACTAATGACGTAAATAAGAGTCATATATAGTGTATAACACGACTCTAAACCTAATTAAGCTTATGGACTTAAAGCCCGTGATAGGATCTACTCGATCGAGGGAAATAACCACTCGATCGAGGACTTTATTCATGGAAATCAGTCGATCGAGCACTTGATCTACTCGATCGACCAACTGGTAAACGGCTCCTACTCGATCGAGCAAAGGATGTAGCTCGATCGAGGTCTTCTGGCTTCAACTCACCTCGATCGACCAAATGCGTACTCGATCGAGGTCTTCTGGCATAGTACATAGTAAGAGTCATGACTTTGGGCTTGATGATGAATTGTTTCACGCTTCCCACGGCAAGAGCTCATGTCCCGATTCTTCCATTCTCCTAAGTGCATGCAAAGTGGACTGCTTTGGTTCGGTTTCTGCTACTATGCAGCTTGTACCTACAAAATGGTAATGAAAGTACAAAGTAGCCAAATAGGGGCATATGGTGATATAATATCACCAAAATAACATAGAAATGCGTGCATAAATGGACTAAAAAGTCTATATAAAATACACGCATCAGTCATCACCCTTCATGGACTCTTTTTCTTTCCCTTTGTTATCCGCTTCCTCAAGTATCACTTCCTCCGACACAAAATTCTCATAATCAATTGCATGATCATCAACTTTCCCCTTTTTTGAAGTCTCGCCTCTAATTGTTGGTGAAAGATGTGGACTTTAAACTCCTCCCTTCATCACATCTCTCTTCCTATTTGGCTCAAAGTCGTAGTCCTTGTACGGGTCCTCCAACTCTTTCCCACTCCTTAAGGCGACCACATGTGCTTGTTGGTGGTGTGGTGGTCCATCCTTAGGGTGAGAGCGTTGAATTGGGAGAATTTTCCCTCCTTTTTTAAGGTTGACAGGCCCTTGGTTAGCCAAATAAGAATCAAAGTTTCTTTTTTGGGCTTGGACATTTGAAATGTCGGATCTCAAGAGTTTGAGTTGTTTCTCCGCATTTGCCTCACGTTGCATTGCCGTACAAGCATTTGTTCAATGGAAGAGTTATATTGATCATTGGAAGGTGGAGGTTGTTGAAAATTTGGAAATTGTTGTGATGGTTTTGGTTGTTAGAGTTTTTTTGGTCTCTAAATGGAGGAGGAACATAGGGTTGGTTGCCATGTTGAGGACATCTCCTAAATTCGGAACCTTAACCTTGATTTTAATGATAAGATCTAGAACGGTCGGGTTTGGGAGGTGGTTGGTATTGTGGGGCTTGATATTTAGGATCCAAAGGTTGGCCCTCATATGAAAGTTTCGGGTCATGATTCGGAAAGGCCCAATAGAAAGTCTCATTTATTTGATAAGAATACCTAGGTCGGTTTCCTTGCAAGGCATAGCATTCTTGTTGGAATTGGTCCTCCGGAGGGAAGGAAGGGCATACATCATATGTGTGTCCAACACCACCACAAGTATCACATATCGGTTGTTGATAGTAGGTTCTTGGTGGGGACCTTGGTTGCTCAACATAGTAGACTCTATCATTTCGTGGTCTTTCTCCTTGCGCTTGATAGATTTGCCCTTTCCCTCTTTCTAAACCCAAGTTGTCAAACTTCTTTGATAACTCATCTAGCTTGAGTTTTGTCTCCATCTCTAGCCTATTAGGCACTTCACTTCTACCTTCACTCTCCCTTAAATAATAGTGACTCTCCATTTCGAAAATGTTTTGAATCATTTCCGTAATCTCGGCATTGTTCATCTTGTCAAAATTACCTCCGGAAGCCGCAACTATCATATCCCTAAACCTTTGCTCAAGTGTTTGAAAGAAAGTTTGGGTGGTCATCCACTTGGGGATACCATGGTGTGAGCAAGAGGTGAGTAGATCCCTAAACCGGTCTGAAGCTTCACTTAAGGTCTCAAAGTCTTTTTGCTTGAAGGTTTGAATTTCATGCCTTATCCTCGCGGTCTTGGAAGGAGGGTAGAATTTTTTGATGAAAGCCTTTGAAAGGCTAGCCCATGTGGTGAAAGTACCCGGCTCATGAGAATTCAACCATTTCTTAGCATTGTCTTTCAAAGAAATGGAGACTAGCATAAGAAAGGATTTGATCTTCGGTGATTCCATTTCGTTTGATTGTTCCCACATTTTCCTTAAAGCCCGCCAGATGTTCATTGGCATCCGCATTCTTCAACCCATGGAAAATGTCTTGTTGAATGAATGAGATGACATGATTTCGAAACTCAAAGGTGTTGGTAGTAATAGCTCCATAATTTATGGCTGAACAAGACCGATTATAGTCCAGCATATTATAGTAGCCCATAGGTTGGTCCACTATTTCTTGTGTAAAAGGGTTGTTTGTTGGTGAATTTGGGAAATTTGGTGTATTTGGTGAATGGGTTTTGGTGGTATTTTGTGAGGAAGTGGGTGATTTTATGGGATATGTGATTAGGGGGTTGTTTGTACTTATGATAAGGTGGAAGGTGTTGGTTGTGAAGTTGAGGGATCAATTGTGGATGGTTGAATATTTGTGGGGGTAACAATAGGAGAAGATCTTCTTAAGGATGCAAGTGCTTGCCTTCTTCTCGCCCGGAAGGTCTTCTCAATCTATTGATCAAGCGGGAAAAGAGGCCCGATAAAGCACCTACGCATACACTCAAAGAAAGATCAAATAGTCCTAATGCAAATAAATGCACTAGGACAAAAGGGAAAAACAAGAAAACAAATGAGTTAGCCTAAAATCAATTAAACTACCTTATCCTATATTGCCGTCATCGGCAACGGCGCCAAAACCTTGGTACGATTTTAAATTACCACGCAAGCGTACGATGAGATCGTAGAGTATTGCAAGGGTCGATTCCCTAGGGACGATAGTTAAGGTTTTAAGGTGGTTTACACAAATCTAGTTTAATTCTAGCTAATAGCAATTGAGTGATGATTGATAAACACTAAAACTAGCAATGATGCAAGATATGATTACACAAGGATTAAAAGAAACTAAGGTGAATGAGTTCAATAATGAGGTTAAGGTCGAATATGGTAGAGGATGAAGTTGGTCTAGCGGTAAGTCTCCACCTCTCTCCACCTCTTGGTGAGAGACAAACCCTTGGCTAAAGTTCGGTTGGGTTCTCGCCTTAACCTCCCCCAAGACTCCTATGAACACACACAAAAACATTATACAAGTCAAGTTCTCACTTAGGCAAGCAATAAGATGAAGGGAAAGCTTGAACTACTCATTCTATCATTTCTACAAACATTTGGTGTGCACAAAATATAGGAATTTCAAAAAGACTCAACTTTTCCACCCAAAACCACATTCAAACCATGTAACCTACAAAACATCCTCCATATACCTTAGTAGGGCACTACTCACATATACTACTAAGATTATACACTAAAAATAAAGACTTTAACATGATAAAAACAAAGGAAGACATATTCAAGAGAATAACTAATAGAATAAGTAAGAAAATGCAATTAAATAACAAATAGACGAAATTAAGAGAAAGATTATACCAAGAATCAATGAAAGTTGCAACCTTGATGAATAAATCCCAAATTACAATCCAAACATCCAACAAGAATTAATAGAAAGACTAGATCTAAAGATAACCTACAAGAAATGCCGACCGGCAGGGAATCACCTCCTCTTTTCTTCTTTTTCTTTTGGGGTGGACTGTGATTGGGTGTTGGTGGACCGGCCGCCGGTGGGCCACCGGCAGGGAGCTACAGGTGATTTTGTTCCCTTTCTCTCTTCTTCTTCCTTCTTCAATGTGGGAGGCTAGGTCTCCCTGCCGGTAGACCGGCCGACGATTGTCCGCCGGCAGGGAGCTACAACTCTTCTTGTCTCCCCTTCTTTTTTTCATTCTTCATTTTAGTGACGGTTGCTTGCTCCTATTTTTTTTAGTCTTTTTCATGTTATATTCCCTACAAAATGGGACGGGGGATATATAATATGGGATAGACGGAAAAAGGGAAGAATGCTATGAAACCGATGCTAAAATCACTTCATATAATGTCCAAATGGGAGATAAAAAGGAGAGGAGCGGTCTAAATTAATCATGTATCAATAATTTACTAATAAATGTACCATTTGTACTAATTTATATAGTTTTATAACTCATATACAAATATATAATAGATAGTTCCATCACACATCCAAAAATATATTATAAACGATTTTGATCTTATTTTAGTATAATGAATATAACTAAATTGTAAAAATCAATTAAAAAAAAAATTAAATGCAAATATATTTAAATAATAATAATACAATTTTAATATTGTAATTAGAAGATATTAAGTGCAAAGTGAAATCATTTAAAGTTAACATGAAGTAATTTCTTTTTATTTGCCGCTTGCTATATTTTATTCTACTATATATGTGTAGATATAAATAGATTTGAGATCAGCTGACTCCACAATTATACCTTGAGTTCATAAGTCCTACTATAAACTATTGGATGGTTAAAATGAATGCCTAGATCTTTTTGCATATAACACCAATACCATTAAAATAATGACTAGCTTAATTATCTCTATCGTCATCTACTCTATAGCTATACGTTTTCATACACTCTCTCACCTATAACTTCCCTCTGCCTCTCTTATGTAATCATATTTTCAAACGCAAATAAAAATGTTTTTTTTTCTTAAACTCATTCTCTCTCATCTTCTTTTGTCCTATTTCATCCTTCTTATCATTAATTCTCACCGTTTAAAAAAAATCGAGCAATACTGTAAATTTCGAAGCTTCAATGTTATATGAAAATATAATTCAAAATTCACAAAAGATACAATATTGCATAGTTCTTTAAATTTGTATTTTAATTAGTATTTAAATGATTATAATCTAATATTTTATATTTATTTAAAATAAGTATAGCAATATTCTCATGTGTGACTATTTGATTATTAAAAGTAACAAGAATTGTCGTGGGAGTACTAAAAGTAATAGTTGCAACAACCAAAGTAGTGAAATTAATAATATTTAATGAGGAAGTAGTGAAAGTAACAATAATGACAGCGAGAGTAGAGAAAGTAATAGTAGTAACAACGAATGTAGAAAATTAATAATAGTAATAGCATTAACAAGTGATGCAATGAAAGTAATTTGTTAACCTGCAAAAGTAGTGAATCTGTCATAATATTTCTATAAATTTTACATTTCATCATAATTTTATAATATGTTATATTATAATTGATAAATGTTTGAGTTATACCTGTCATTACACAATTATATTTCATACAAACTAAAATATAAATGATATATAGAGGTAGCTCGGGCATGGCAGGACACAAAACCTAGTTTTCATATAGTTACTAGATACATGGAAATATATGTCAGATATACTTTTTTTACATAAATGGTCAGCTACACTTTACACTATTATTGGTACGCTTTTTACATAAATTCTAGATACGTTTAATAACGATGTAGATATATTCTTTTTTTCCTATTCTAGGTACACTTTTTTAAAAAATTCTAGATATAAATGGCCAAACTCCCAAATTGCTAAAAAATGTATGAATTTGTGAAAAATTAGTAAAAGTTGTTTAATTAAGTGGTGTTTAAGTCAAATATAAAAAAATAATATTATCATAAAAAATATCTTTTATTAATGAAAGAATATATAAATAATATATGCAAATCATATTTTGACCCTTAATATATCTCTACTTGAATGTATTTTGACTTGAAATTAGATTTACAATTGATTTGGGTAGGACAAGGGTCATTTTCGGAGTTTACTAGAACTCTGATAGGCCGGACCGTGTTAGATCATTTAGACCTTTGGTCATTTTTGGCTATTATTATAAATTTTATTTGGGGCAATGGTTAGTTTACAACGATAAATATTTGTGTCGGGTCATATTAGTTAATATCAATTCAGGTTACGGGTTAATCTTTGCTTCTCAATTCAGATGTCGTGTCAACTCGAGTCTATCATTAGTTATTTTCTCTACCCAAAATTTATATTAACCAAAAACAATAATAAAAAAAATGGAATAAATTGCATCTAGACGGATCATCAATATTCTAAATTGATCCATATAAAGCTAAGTCAACATAACAATAAATTAAATAGTTCCTATTCAGAATAGATCAGGTCAATTGGGTGAAATTGACCTAAACCAACCGAACTTAGGATCCAATCATGACTCGTTACTCGAATTGATCCGAACTAGTATGAGTCGACATGAATGTTTAATTTTATAAACTAATCATTGCCCCTAATAACCTTGATAGTAATAGACCCAAAAAATCACCTAAATTCGAAATAATAAGATAATTAAGTTAATTTGGCCTAAATATCACTCAATGACCATTTTTTTACCAATTTGTCCAATACACTACATTTTTTTTACCAATTTGTCCAACATTCTACTTTTTTTACCAATTTGTCCAATACCCTCTACTTTTATTACCAATTTGGGTGTTTGGCCTATTTTTTTCCATCCTAGATACATTTTTTTCCATAAATTCTGGATACATTTTATAACGATGTAGATACATTTTTTTTCCATTCTAGATAAACTTTTTAAATAAATTTCTAGATACATTTTTTCCATACTAGATACACTTTTTACATAAATTCTAGATACGTTTCATAATGATGTAGATAAATTTTTTCCATCCTAGGTACACTTTTCCCTCAAAAATCACCACCATAAATCCACAAATTATAAAACCTAATTAAAATCCTCAAATACAAACCCTAATTTACCCCCAAATCAAATCACCACCATAAATCCACCACACCATCACCATGCACCCCTGATCTACCACTCCCACCGTCGGCAAGCATCGACGTTGTCAGCCACTACATAACCGCTAAACAGCACACCAAACCCCATAAAAACAATTGTTGGCTTCCACATTCCCTCCGCATCACCACGTAGGCACAACTCGACTTTAACATTTAATGACCGGCAACCACCATCACCCACCCACGCCCAATCTATTGTCATTAACAACTACCATAAATCACCACCAGAAATCCACAAATTACAAACCCTAATTAAAATCCCCAAATTACAAACCCTAATTTCCCCCCAAAAACAAATCACCACCATAAATCTACCACACCACCACCATGCACCCCTGATTTACACCTCCCAGCGTCGCCAAGCATCGACGTTGTCGGCCACTACACCGTCGCTAAACATCACACAATAACCCCCACAGAAACAATTGTTGGCTTCCGCATTCCCTTCGCATCACCACGTACGCACAACTCGACTTCAACATTTAATTACCGGCAACCACCATCACCCACCCATGCCTAGAACTACTATCATTAACAACTACCATAAATCACCACCATAAATCCACAAATTACAAACCCTAATTTCACCCAAATCAAACCACCACCATAAATCCAACACACCAGCACTAGGCACCCCCTGATCTACACCTCCCACCGTCGGCAAGCATCGACGTTGTCGGTCATTACACAACCGCTAAAGAGCACACCACACCCCTACATAAACAATTGTTGGCTTCTGCATTCCCTCCGCATCACCACGTAGGCACAACACGACTTCAATATTTAATGAACAACAACCACCATCACCCACCCACGCCCAGATCTACTATCATTAACAACTACCAGCGATGATTATCAGAGTAACAAAAGCAATGATAGAGGGAGAAATTTAAAAGGCGATAGAATAGATCAGGTGGCTTTGGAGAATCGAGGTTGGTCGGCAGTGGTCCGCCGCAATCTTTGGTGGTCGCCTGAGGTATTCCGGCAAGATCACTCGCTTGACGGCGGCACCAGGTGAGGAGAGCGGGGATAAGAGTTGATGGGAGTGAACGAGTTAGTATGCCCATATGTCCGTAATATTGTATAACTGCTTATTTCTATGTGGCTACAACTTTTTGCTAGGAGCCGCTTGTAGTCTGAGTCCTAAATGAGTTGGGACTCGGGTTGTAACACCCGGAAATGTACCCTATTTTTCTAGTAGAAATATTTTACGAAATCTTTTCAGCAAATTTAAGTTTTAATTTATAATTTTATGTTCCGAGTCTAATTTAGAATTTCCGAGTTCGTATTTGGAATTTCTGCGAGATTCCATGAAAATCCCGTCTTAAGGCGAGTTTGACTTTTCTTGACTTTTGAGTCGTCTTTGACTTTGATTGACTTTTGAGTACGTCGTTACCCTTTTCTTGACTTTTGAGTCGTTTATTCGTTTTTACCTTTTCTTGATTTGGTCGAGTTTACTTTCATTGACCTTTTGGAAACGTCTTTGATTCGTGACTTTTTCTTTACTTATATCATACTCCTTTACTTAAACCTTGTTCCTACACAAAAACAAAAATCATTTCTTTCCCTCTAAGAATCCCCACAACCTTGCCTCATCCATTTTGTCGCTCTTTGAGTCATCATAATTCCGTCGTTTACTTGATAGAATTCACGTAAGTTCGTCTTCTTCGTGAACCCTCTTAGCTTCCTCTATCCGTATTGGTAATAAAATTACCGTCTTTCTCGCTTTTTAAATTATCCGTCTTTCTCAAGGTGGATGATATTCCTCTTTTATTATCTAATTGTTTGTAGGTGGAGACTAGGAAAGCTTCGTAACCGTTTAAAGACGCGTAAAGGTAACGGTGAAGGGTTACTCGGTATCATTTACGTGTTTTACATGATTTCCATGTTAGAATTAGTATTTAGAATACAATTAGTAAGCTTAGGAATCATGTTATGAATGATGATTGTTGTTATTTGATGATTGTTGATGATGAATATTGATTGTTGATAGTATTAGAAATGGATTATGAGAATTGGAAATGATAGGATTGAATTTTGTTGAAGACTCTCGGGTGAAATTGGTAACAGAGTGTTTCACGGTCGTGAAACCTCATTTCACGGTCGTGACTTGCGCAGTTTCACTGCACTGACCCTTTTTGGTAGAATGCTCATATCTCCTTCGTTACTTGTTTTTTTTGGTCTTGTGACCACTCGTTGGAACCGTAAGAGGATAAGCTATCACCTCGACTTGGAATTTATGCATTCCCATATCTAGAACTCTAGTTATAACAGTTTGAAGTGAACCCTTGTTTGAGTTAGTTTCCAAACTTGTTGTTTTGGAGAGTTATCTATGTTTCTTATTTATTATGCTTCTTAAACTTAGTCTAATGCTTGGGTATCATGTATTGATTCATGTTTATCATATTTACATTTATATAATGCCATATTCTCATTTTTGTAACGGTTTGTGATATGTTTCCCTTTGAGTCGGTTTTTACAAATGAGTCGGTTTGAGCACTATTTGGTCTTGTGCTTTGTATTCTCAATCCCTTGGCTACCTTCCCGTTCGTAAGGCTGGAATGTCGGAACGGAGAGGTATCCTACTGCTTAAATGCATGTGTTAGTGGGCATACGACGACGTTGTTGGGAGTTGAACGCTATGCGTTGATCGACCCGGCCGTCAAATGTTGTGTACTTGCGAGGTGTGTTATTTGCATGTAGCGTACCGCTTGTTATGAGGCTTGTGCTCTTTTCCGCCTCTTTCGTGAATTGATCTACCGAATTTGGGGTACTCGGCATTTATTATTATAAGCCCGAGTCTTGGATGCGAAACGTTTTATCGCATGTCGAATCGGAACACGTTTATTCCGAGATCCTGGCCAGGTTTAGACTAGGACCGGATATTTATTATCGTCGTGCTACCAGGAGGAAATTAGTCTACATACGCGAAATGTTTTATCGTGTATGCTTTCAGGGAAATGTTTTATCCCGTGGATGCCTTTTAATCATACTTGCCATGTACACGATGCTAGTGCGTTTCATTTACCGTGAGGTTGTCGTCTTGTGTGTCGTTCTTGAATGCGTGATTTCATGATATTGTTCATGGTCATTGCATGATTGGACACCGTCATTGTCTTGGTTCGTGAATGGATGATAATATGTTGGATATTATGTGATCATCGCATGACTTGACTGGTTTGTCTGTCGAGTCTCAATCTTATCAATCTTATACCGCTAACGGTGAGATGCAAGCCCTAGTGAGCGTATTCGATTGCCTAAGAGTGTCTTTCCCGAGTCTTGGAATAACATGATGGTTACGGATTTGATTTCTATATGATCTTATCTTTATATCTCGGATTGCCTATCTATTCTTATCGCAACTCACATGTATATATATTTATGCATGCTTTACTTTCGTATTTCCTTATCTGTACGTTTGATGTGATATGGCTGGGAGAACCCGGAGTTACTCCCCACTGACTGTGGCGTTCATGTTTTTCATGAATGAACAGGTTGCTTGCATGGATTGACTCTTTGGATATGATATTTTGGGGTTCGGGTGTGAGCTAGTGGGCGTTGTCCCTGGAAGATTAACCTCTAGACGATTTTAGCTTATTTGCTAAACACTTGTTCTTTGTTAACATTTTGCGAGACTCCGTCTCTTTGTTATTTTCCGCACTTAGTTGTAATATTTTGACACTCCTCGTTTTATTTAACTTGCATGTATAAAAGTTTTTAAAAACTACCTATTTCCGCAATATAATTCAAATGCTTGTTTGTTTATTATTTCCGCATTCGCGAGGGTTGTCACAGTTGGTATCAGAGCTTTATCGCTCCCGACGCACACACGTGAACCCTAAACTTAATTTACTTGACCTTGAAATAATAAATGATGGGTAGACTTAAGGACATAATGTGGTAGTCTTTGGTGTACTTGATGTTTGTTAGGTTCTAGTTTGTTTGTTGATTGTGTTGAGTGATGTTATGTTTGTTTGTATCTACCGTTTTGAGGTGGATCATTGTGTTACCTAGGAGAGGTATCCTCTACCGAAGATTTGAAGATTTACAAGCCTATTTGAAGTGTATTTCTTCCTCATCTATGAATTCTCTCGTCCTTATTATATTATGCTCTCTTCCTTCTATCTTGGTGCTTCTTTCTCTTCCAACTTGTTTGCCTCTTGGAAATTACTCTTGATAGTTTCCTCCATTTTACCATTGGTATCCTTACCTTCCTCTTGTAACATTTTTGTGGATGCCATACCCTTTTGTTTGTGGCATATTGTACTTGGTTGGAAGAATTTTAGACTTTGTGGAGTATTAATGTTTGTTAGAATGATTTTGTGATTTGAGGAAAATGGTGTAGATCTTAATTCACCCTATGTTGATGATTGGTTGTATCTCTAAGGAAGGGTAGTAAGATAAATTTGATGATTTTAATGCTTGATGCTTGCCATGACTAATGTGTAGATAGTTCATGGTATTTGATGGTGTAAGGTTGAATGAGTTGGCTAGGACTTCTTAAACCATTAGTGATTTAATCTTTTGAGCTTAGGAGTTTAGTAATATTAGAGTGTCTTTAGGATCATATCTAAATTGGAGCTAGTTGTTCTAAGTGAGAATATTTGGATGATACCTTGAGGTGTAAAATGCTTTTGAGACTAAGTGACGTCTTGTGGTTTCCTATTGTGTGTTTGTGAGTATAGGCTTGGTGGAAAAGCATTTGGCTATAGTTCTTGGATTTAAAGGTATGATCTTATCTTATGGTATTGGAGACTCGTTTGAAGTAGTAAGGTTCGGTAAGTTGAATCATATTACTTGAGGATTATGATGTAGTTATGATGGAAAACCTTGGATGTTAAGATGATGTTTTGACTTGAGGTTGTACTTTGATAAATAATGACTTTCGTTGGCTATAGACTTAAACTTGGCCAGTATACGAGAGTCTTTGTTAGTCCTTCAATTAAAGAAACCTTTGAGGTTTGTTGAATATTTGAGCTAAAGGATGTTATTATAACTTGAGTTTACAATTACCTCACCTTGTGGATCCGTGTGATATGAAAGGATGGGATATTGGGTTGTAGTCGATGTTATCAAGTCTAGTGTGTACTTACTTGGATGATTGCTCGTGTATGATGGGCCTTGTAAAGGGCCTTTGTAAAGGAATAATTAAGTGGTTGTATTATCGCATTAAGTTTGAAAGGAGAAACCTTGTGGATTAAATCTTAAACCTTTATTCGTGGCATCATTCCTTTCCATTTCCATTCTTGAATGTTTTTGTCAAGATTGATCTTTAAGAAATTACAAGCTCGTATTTTCTTTCTTACTCAGATATCTTCATAACTCTACTATCTGCTTTGTCTCTTTCTTGCCCTCGTTATTTTCAGCGTTCCTCTCTTTTAATCTCGTGCCTGATTTTATTCTCGTGTTCTCCTTGAGATTTCTTATCGTTTCCTATCTCGTTGCCGCTTCATCTTTTCCTTAGTGGATTGGATCTTCCGTTTGTAAGGCTCAGAGAGTAAGAGTAATGTATTTTGGAATTCTTTAGTTAGAAGATGTATCTTTGGATTGAGCAAAGTTCAGGTTGTATTTGATCATGAGAAATAAGACTTAAGCTCTAGGATGAATCCTAATAGTGTTAATGTATCCTCTCTTGGCGATGTTAGATTCGGAGTTTGGTATTGTAGTGTTGTTTTGAAAATTGAGTTGATCATGATAATAGTTTGTTGATGTTGGGTATTATAACGGTTGCTTGGGATATCATTTGGGAATTAGATATCTCTAATTGGTGGATTCTAAAAGAGACTTTGCTTTAGGGTAATTGAGTTGGTACCCAAAGTTTGAGGAGTTTTGTCATCAATGAAAATCGATTCATTTTGAGTTTTAGATGAAATAGATGATTTGAATGGTTGTTTGATTTCCAAGTGCTTGGTCATTTGCGGTTTGGGATTAGTAATTCTCTTTTATTCTTAAGGAATCATAGTTTGAAATTGAGAAATGTTCGTTGCAAGCTTTGGATAATGAATGCTCGGTTGTTATGTATTATAGAATTGGAATGGTGAGCCCATTCATCTTATGATTGGTGGTAATTATGCTTTTCTAGATATAATTATTTATGCTTGTGGATTCGAGTGTAATAATTGACTGGACTAGGGATGTTCGAATACATTTAGGAATCTTTCATGGGGATTATTTAATTGTGGATTTTCCCTTGTCGATAGACCTTAGTTAATGCTAGTTGGATACTAGATATTCGGGTTCGTAGCTTGACCTGATGATTGTTAAGGATTTTGTAGAATCTAATGATTGAAAGCGGTTAAGGTATGACCGAGATGAGTTACATTCTTTTGAGGACTAGCTTATTAACGATGTTTGTGATGTTACTTGGATAAGCCCTTAGAATGATGTGGCTATAATTTGGGTTTGGCGAAAATGCCCGAGAAATTGACTATGATGACTTTTGTATTTGAGTGGAGTGTTTGGTTCTTAGGCTTTCTTCCCCTTTTGAGCAATTTCTTTGTCGTTCATTTCTCCCTTTGCCTTTCAAATTGACGCTTATTCAATTTGTTATTCTTTGGACATTGTCCTTCTTTCCGCTATTACTCGTTTCGATAAGCCTTCTTGTTTCTTTTTACTCGTTGTGTTTATCTTTTATTATCATGATTGTGAGTTTGATGTTCAAATGACCTTTATGTGTGTGAAATGTTTGTTTGTCTTGAGTGTACGAATTTAGAAAATTTTCAAATTTTCACGATGGATTTCACATTTATCCTTTTAAAAGAGTTTTAGAAATGAAATTTCTACTTTCATTTTTCGAAAATGGATTTAGGTTGCTCTTATACAGGATTTTGCGTTTGGTTGGATGCTAGAACTTGTTATTGGAGACGTCTAATGATTGGTTCTGCACTTATCAACGTATGATTTAATTTTAATCTTGTCTTTACTTTGGAATGCTGGTGTTCTTGTGTGCACGACAAGAACAATTTCGTTCCACAGAAAAATAGAGTTACTTTGGAAAACTTTTCCTATACCTTTTTGGAAAATGTCATGCTTTTGAAATACATTTCCTTGAAAATGTTTTGAATACCAATTTGGAGAAAACGAATTGGTCCTTATAACGTTTCTTTTCTACTCTCAAGTTTCGAGGACGAAACTTTTTAAAAGGAGGGGTGATTGTAACACCCGGAAATGTACCCTATTTTTCTAGTAGAAATATTTTACGAAATCGTTTCAGTAATTTTAAGTTTTAAATTAGAATTTTAAGTTCCGAGTCGAATTTAGAATTTCCGAGTTCGTATTTGGAATTTCTGCGAGCTTCCATGAAAATCCCGTCTTAAGGCGAGTTTGACTTTTCTTGACTTTTGAGTCGAGTTTGACTTTTCTTGACTTTTGAGTCGAGTTTGACTTTTCTTGACTTTTGAGTCGAGTTTGACTTTTCTTGACTTTTGAGTCGAGTTCGACTTTTCTTGACTTCGGAACCGTCTTTGACTTCCGTTGACTTTTTCCCTTCATAACCACTTATACTCATACTCCTTAACCTATTTTTCCTACACAAACACAAAATCAATTCTTCCTCTTTAAGAAATCCCCAAACCCTTGCCTCCATCCATTTTTCGATCTTTGATTCATCATAATTCCTTCGTTACTTGATAGAATTCACGTAAGTTCGTCTTATTCTTCCCCTCTTACCTTCCTCTATCCGTATTGGTAATAAAATTACCGTCTTTCTCGCTTTTTAAATTATCCGTCTTTCTCAAGGTGAATGATATTCATCTTTTATTATCTAATTTTTTGTAGGTGGAGACTAGGAAGGTTTAGAAATCGATTAAAGGCGCAAAAAGGTAACGGTGAAGGGTTACTCGATATCATTTACGTGTTTTACATGCTTATATGCTAGAAATCGTATTAGTATACGATTAGTAAGTTTAGGAATCATGTTATGAATGATGATTGTTGTTATTTGATGATTGTTGATGATGAATATTGATTGTTGATAGTATTAGAAATGGATTATGTGAATTGGAAATGATATGATTGAATTTTGTTGAAGACTCTCGGGTGAAT
>JAIUZE010073383.1:0-42985 GCA_022085475.1 Heliosperma pusillum | reverse complement strand
AACTGTGGAGGACACTGGCTCCAACATGTTATTCTCAATCCGGCTTGATATATATGTTTGCATGATGACACATGATTACATGATTGTTTATGTGCGTTTTGATGTGATATGGCTGGGAGAACCCTGAGTTACTCCCCACTGACTGTGGCATTCATTTTTAATGAATGAACAGGTTGCAGGTTGGTGTTTGCATGAGGTTGTGGCGAGTGATCTAGCGAGCGTTGTACTGACAGCGATTCACCATTAGCGTGTAGTTTATATTAGTTTATTATCTTAACTGTGTTTTATCAAGGGATCGATGTCCCTTGTATTTATTTAAGATACAATTTGTATAAACGATTTATTAAATTAAGTTTTGGTTTTATAATATAGTGACATTCGCGGTTTTGCTTTTAAAGTTTTTAAAATCCCGTATTTTCCGCTGCAAATCTATGTGTTTACTTTATTGCGAAATCGCGGGTTGTCACATATTTGACATGTTTTAATATTAAGACATATATCTCCGTTTTAAGAACGACTATAACATATTCCCTCTGTCAAATTCATTTGTTTATCTTTTATAATTTTTATGAGGGCTATTTTAATTAAAGGCAAACAAATAATTGGGACAAAGATAAAAGTGTATTACTACATCTCAACCAATTAATAAATTTAAATTTTAGATCATACCTTATTTTTAAACTTTATTAATATCAATTATGGAAATACAACCCGTGCATTTTTGCACGGGCATAAAAAGTAGTTCTTGATATAAAATTAATGTCATCTTCTTAAGAAATAAATTAGTAGATATATCAACCAAAATCGTTTGTGTTTTTTAATATATAAATTTTTTTATATCCATCTTCTTGCATGTCTAATCTAATTCGTTTATTTTGTTTTTTAGATGGATAAAGGGCTAGTTTCATTCTTCGTCCAAATGACAATCGATCGTAGAAACATTCTTGCTCGATTGCAAGAGTTAGGCTCTGTTCATTTGGACTGAAATCGTCTGAACTGAATCTGAACTGAACTTATTGGAGATGAACTGAACTGAACTGAACTTAATGAACCTGAATCTGAACTGAACTGATCTGATCTGAACTGAACTGAACTGAATTGAACTGAACTAATAAAAAAATTATGACAATAATAATACAATAATAATATTATAATAATATTAATCATTAGTAATAATAATATTATACTAATATAATATAATAATAATATAATAAGATGTATAAAAATAAAGTAGTAATATAATAATAATATAATAATATAATAGTAAAATATTAATATTACTTATCTAATTATTAATAATAATATAATATAGTAATAAATAAATTTAAAATAGTAATTAAAATAAATAAGATAAGTATAATTTAATAATATAATATTATAAACAATAATAATAATAATAATTAATAATAATAAATTAAACATTAGTATAATACTATATTAATATAATATAATAATAATATTATAAAATATTAATATAAATGATAACATTATTAGTAATAATATAATATAGTAATAAATTAATAAAAGTATCTAAAGATTTAATAAGATAAGTATAATATAATAATATATATAAATGATATAAATACTAATAATAGTAAATATAAATAATAATAATAATAATAATAATAATAATAATAATAATAATAATAATAATAATAATAATAATAATAATAAAATATTAACTATAATATAATAATAAATGTTAGTAATACTAATATTTCCATTAATTAATCGTAATAATATACTAATAAATAAATATATTAAATAAAATATAATAACAAAAATAAAAATAATAAATAATAGCAAGATAATAAATTTTAACAAATATATTAATATAATAATAACAAATTAATTAATATAATAATAACAAATTAATTAATATAATAATAACAATGATAATAGTAAGAAATTTTCTTTCTCTTCGCTTGGGGAGCTGGGCTCGGATGCTGTTGACTTGCTCAAGTGGATCCAGAAATTCTCGGTATCTCAGGATGCTGGGGCTCGGGTGGCCGCTTATATTTTTGCTAGGCTTAGTTTTGCTATAGCTAAGGGAGTGGGGGCCCAGATTGTCTCTCGGCTCCCCACCAACTTCATGTAAACTTTTCATTTTATTTTAATGAAAGATGCGCATCTCATAATAGTAAGAATAATAATAATAATGTTGAAATAAAGTAAGCTGAGCTGAGCTGAACTTAATAGAGCTAAAACGTCAAACATTTAGCCCTTGCACATGGTAGAAAGGATTCAGAGGAGAACATGGAGGAGATGATTGCAAAAACTTTCGATTGTTTGTTTACACATACAAATCGTTGATCTGGGCTCATTTTACTTTGCATCAAATAATATCCTTTCTTAATCATCATCAAAATTAGGGCAGAGCATAGATCGGATATCCGATCCGAAACTGATTTCGGATCGGATATCCATATCCGAAACACACAAATTTCAATATCCGATCCGAAACATTCGGATATCCGATTTTTAGTATCCAAAAATTTCGGATCGGATATCCAAATATCCACTATCTGATCCGTTCATCATGCAATATGAGTAAGTCTTTCTTTTTATAATATATTAAAATATTAAATGATAATTAACAAAGGAAAAACATAATTACATTCGTTACTTAAATTCAATTAGGAAAGACAAAGTCATACCCAGCTTTAACTTTATTTTGAAAGCTTTAAATTTAATCAAAAATAAAATTCTAAACATAATTATTTACATAGAAAACCAGGTCTACACTTATTCAAATTATATTTATTTGAATCTTACATTTTAAATAGAAATAGAAGCAACAGTAATAAAACTAGTAGACACCAACAATGAAGCAATTTATGGAGCAACGACGGAGATTTCTGCAGATCGATAATACGAAGTAATGGTAGAATTGAAAAAAAAGGTGTTGAATAATGATGAAGTTGAAAATGATGAAAAGTTAAAAGCAAATGAAAATGGGTTGAAGATGTAGAGAGGTAAGTTTAAGAGATGGGTTGTTTGACTTAGAAACATATGAATGACGGCAAATATGTGGGTATGTTGGTGTTTTAGGTTTTAAGAAGTAAGGATACAAATATGGGCTCACAGTCCAGCCCAAAAGTAAGGATAACTAAGACTTGTTTCCCAAAAAAAAATGATAGACTAGTTTTCAGATCGGATACGGATATCCGAAAATCACATAACATATATCCGTATCCGATTCGATATCCGAAAGTTTCGGATCGGATATCTGATCCGAAACCTATTTTCGGATCGGATATCCAATTTTTCGGATCGGATTCGGATCAGATATCGGATCGGTTCGGATAATCGGATCTTTTGCTCAGCCCTAATCAAAATGTACACTTACATAAAAACATACATAAAGATATTAAGGACTTTCCAATCTACTAATCCTGATTTATTATTGATTCTAAAGCCTTAATATCCTCTTGACCACTTAATCGAAGTGTGTGACATTTTTCATAGCTATCTAATCCCCACTGGATGAGGTCCTCCGCTTCCTTTTGAAGTTGTTTCATTCCATTTGATTGAAGATGGTTGTTGATTTCTATTAGCGTTGCAATCATCTTCATGCTTCTCAATTCCAGTGAACGAAGATTAGCAATCTCTTTCTCCTTGTGTACAAATACTGCCTTCAACGTTTCCTTCGGATCCATAGGATTTGAATTAAGTTAGATAGAAAAAATGGGATTTGAGTTAAGTTATTACTGAGAGAATATGTAAATGTGGTTATAATATTTATAACTTCTTCATTTGATATATAAGGCCGTCATTAATTCCCGCCGTTTCATATTAAATCTCATAATTGTGACTCTTCGGGTTCTTAAATTGAAGTTCAACTAATAGAGAGAATTAAAGTATTCAGCTAGCATTTTACTCAAATATTATTCAATACATAGAAATAAAATAGATTAACTAAAAAGATTGCAATACAGACAACAAAGAATTTAACGAATCCATCTCCTTTTCTAGTTTCTTCCTAAATTCGAACGTCATACGATACATATCCATGGTCTCTTTTATGACATACACAATATTTTCTTCGAAGTCTTTCACGCCTCTTGAGTAGTAATCGTTGCGGATTTCAATAAGTGAAATACCACTATTTATATTGTCCAACTCTCTTGCACGAAGTTCTTCAATCATGGCTTCTTTTTTCGCCAACTAACTCTTCGCAATAGCAATGGTCGTCTCCATCTACACGTACCAACAATTTAAATTAAATATTAGGAGAAAATTAAACGGAAATAAACAATAATTTAACTTACAACGATAATACTAATTAATTACAAATACTTGACTAATAAAAGATGAGAAGAAAATGGGGTGAAGAGAAATGAAAGATATGGAAATGGGTAAAAATATTTCAGAGGGAAGTTAGAGAGAGAGAGAGTGAATGAATTATTCAGGAAGAAAATAATCTTAAATAGGCTATTAACAATTGTTGATCCGTGCATTTCTTTTTGATTGGTCAGTTTTATCATAAACGGCCGAGATTAAATGGTAGATAAGTCAATATTATATGGCTTCATCTGGACGGTTAAGTTTGTTTTTATATTGTATGAAAAATTAAAAATTAGTAGATGAACCGGTGTAATCGATCGTTACGAACGATTGGTCAACGATTGGTCATTCTATAATTGATCGGGCGTTGCTACAATTGGCCGTACCCTAGTGTAGTTTAGGTATGAGGCCAATCATATCAATGGCCGATTATCATCGACAACCATAATAGGCTAATATATAATCTACAAAGGAAAATAATATCTTAAACCAATGCTCATATACGACACGGTCATGTATGTATGAACCTAAGGTAATGATCATGCGTTCTTACAATTGGTCGTACCCTAGTGTACTTAGGTTACGACCAATCATATCAAGGCTCGATCAACGAAAACCCAATTCCCTATACAAAGGAGAATAATATATTAAATCAATGTTCATATACGACGGTGTCGTATATGAACCTAAGGTAATGATCGAGCATTTTTACAATTGGTTGTAACTTATTATTCGTAGGTTACGACCAATTCAATCATAGAAATGCCGATCAACGACAACCCAATACCCTAGAAAGAAAAATAATATCTTACACCAAAATTCATTTAACACGGTTGTATATGAACCTAAGGTAACGATCGATCGTTTCTACGATTGGTCGTACCTTAGGGTTCGTACGGTACGAACAATCATAGCAACTAACGTTAAAGTTAAATAACATCGTAATATCCTAAAGTGGAATAACATCCTAATATCATAAAGTTAAATAACATCCTAATATGCTAAACTGGAATAACATCTTAAACATCTAGGATTGGTCGTACACTCTTACCTTAGTAGTGTTCGGAGGATACAGCCAGTCATAGCAAAGTACGATCATCAACACTCTAAATAACCCTAAAAACCCTAAAACCCTAATAAAGCTAAAAAACCTAAAACCCTAAATAACCCTAGAAAACCTAAAACCCTAAATAACCCTAGAAAAACTAAAACCCTAATTAACCCAAAAAAATCGTTGATAAACTAAAATCGATAATGTCCTCCCCTTTTATGTCCTACAAGCATTAAATCGATAATGTTCTCCCCTTTTATAATATATTTTCAATAGTACAAAGTTGTCCAATATTTAAATAATTTAAATTCTTTGATAACTTATATTTCAATATTTTAACATAATTATCAGAATAACATATATTGATGTAATTCATCATTTCGTAAAATAGATTGATTTAATATAGATTGATTTAATTCATCAGAATAATATTTTAACATATTTATCGCTAATGTCCCATTTATTAAAGAACCTGTACAAACTTGTTTTATCAACTTTAGTTGTAATTTTTCATATGAAATGAAAAGTTACAGAAGTAGGTACAGTTATAATATGCGTCCATAACTCATAACGTAATTCTTTTTATAAAACATTATATCTAAGTAGATAATTCTTCAAGATTATTAACAATTTACCATGTCGAAATAGTCTTAATTAAATGAATGTGCATAAGAAGTTCAATGTTCATGATTCAAATTTATGGAGAATTGTAACTCTTCATGATTCAATTTTATGGAGAATTGTAATAGTTTATGATTTAATTTTATGGAGAATTGTAACAGTTTACGATTCAATTTTATGGATAATTGTAACAGTTTATGATTCAATTTAATGGAGGATTGTAACAACTTTATTACTTTTTTATCCAGAATGATAACAGTTTATGATTAAATTTACATTTTTATGGAGAATTTTTTTTTATTCATTTTGATATGATAATAAAAATAAATAACGAATCAAGTTTAAGGAAAATACATTTAATTAAATAAAAATAAATAACATAAAAAAAACAATATTAAAAAAGTAAGAGCCCTAATGACTACAACCAACACAAGAATCAAATCTAAGTCTTTTAGAAGTGATCCATTTTTGACGAGTCCACGTTATGCCCAGCCTCTTCCTTGACATGTTAGGTGGGGGGGATGTCCGGTGTATTCACTATCTGTGATTTTCCATTGGTTTAGGTGGCGTAGATACCACCTCTATCACCTCCACTTGTGCTTTAGTCTGTAGTTCGAATTAGGACTAGTTATCATCCTGTATCTAATTGTGGGTGATAGATTATAACGTGTTTGGCATTGCCGAATCAATTCTGTGCTAGGTTGTGAATTGCTTTGGTTGTGTTGTTCAAGTCTGAGTCTTAATCCTGTGTTAATCTATGGATTTAAGTCTTAAGCTTGTCAAGTTAACAAGTTGTTTCCCGTGTTAAGCTGTGGGAGTCAATCAAGTAACTATATCCTTGTTTATTTCAGCAAAACAAAGCCTGTTTTAGTTAGGGTCCAATTCTGACTGTTTGAATTTTTATTTGTGTTAAAAATAGTAAAACACCTCCTTAAATCTTGAAACTTTATACAGTGTTTCTTAACATCTTCAAATTAAGTGTCACAAATGTTTAGAAATTGATAAGGTCATTTGCTATTTTTAAAGTCAGTCTGAACTCAGGTGTCATTCCTGTATACCTTGTGAGTTTACACTGCAAATTGGTTATCAGAGCTTTGGTTGAGAGTTGTTGTGAGTCTATTATACCCTAACTACATTAAAAAAACAAAAAATAACTCAATGAGTTAAGAGAGGCTAGCAGGCATGGAAACTAAGATGGAAGAACTAGCTGGAGTGGTTAGTGTTATGGTTAATGCTCTGAACACCCTAATGGCTCAAGTTCGAAATCTACCCGGGGGAAGACCACCACCCAACAGAGGCAGAGGGAAAGGATGTGGTTTCTTTGTGGGAGGAGGAATAGGCCAACCTCACCATGAGGAGGAGCACATGTCATATTCTGATGAAAGCCATAAGAGCAATGCTGATTAACATAAGCACACAGACAAGCATCTTAAGGTAGAAATCCCTGAATTTCTTGGTAGTCTTAATCCTGATGACTTGTTAGAATGGATTAGAGATATTTAGAAGGTCTCTGAGTATAAGGGTTATTCTGATGCTAAGGCTTTTAAGGTTGCTGTCCTAAAATTTAAAAGCTATGCTTCTCTTTGGTATGACAACCTGAAACACCAGAGACTTAAGGAAGGTAAGGAACGTCTTAGATCTTGGTCAAAATTGAACAAGAAATTGCTAAATAAGTTTGTCAGTAAATATTATACCCAAGATCTATTTGTTAAGTTGTCTAAGCTTAGACAAGATGAAAGGCCGGTTGTGACTTACCTTAGGGAGTTTTAGCAATTGATCATACAATGTGAAGTCACTGAGAAGCATGAGCAAAGGATTGCTAGGTTCCTTGAGGGTTTAGACAAGGGTATTGATAATAGGGTAAGGATGCAGCCTTTGTGGTCTTATGATGATGTTGTGAACTTGTCCCTTAGAGTTGAGAAAATGGGGAAGACTAGACCTGCTACACCTAAACCTGCTGTCAAGCCTTTTCAGTCTAGAACCTATGGTGGTGTTAAGATAGGTGAGACAACCAAAATAATAGCCCATCTACCAAAGACAAAGGGAAGGGAGTTATGAACCAGAGACCCAACCCAAACCGAAATGAAGACAAGATTAAATGCTTCCAATGCCAGGGTTATGGTCACTTTAGGAAGGACTGCCCTTCAAAGAGAGTCATGACAGCTATAGAAGTACATGAATGGGAGAGGGAATGTTTGGTTAAGTATGAACAGAAGGAGCCTGTAAAAAAGATAGTTAATGAGGAGGAACCTAGTCAGAAGGCAGTTCTGGTACTCCTTGACACATGTCAAACCTTGGTTCTATGGAGGGTGATGCATTCTTAACAAGTACCCCTAGAAGAGGACCAAAGGTCCCTCATCTTCAGGAGTAAATGCACCATTCAGGGTAGGGTCTGCAATTTAATCATTGATGGAGGAAGTTGTATCAATGTGGCATCTATCACCATGGTCAACTAGCTTAAATTAAGTACTCAGAAGCACCCACACCCCTACAAGCTCAGATGGTTAAGCAAGGGAGCTGGGGTGAAGGTTGATAGGCAATCCTTGGTGCCTTTCTCAATTGGAAAAGTGTATAAGGATGAGGTGCTATGTGATGTGGTTCCTATGGATGCCTGTCACTTGCTCCTAGGAAGACCTTGGGAATTTGATATAAGCTCAGTACATCAAGGAAAGAGCAACAACTATTCTTTCAAACATGGTAGTAGGAAGATCACTCTAGCCCCTCTACCACCTAATCAGAAAAGCTATAGGAGTCCTAACATGTCTGAGGATCACAGTAGGGTCTTGTTCCTATCAGAAGCATCTATGGTTAAGGAGTTCAAGGAGGAAAAACCAATTCTAGTTCTACCGTCAAAGAAAGTTCATGAGAATGAACAGGCTAAGGTTCTTGCAGAGGTTAAGCCATTGATAAGAAAGTACCAAGATGTGTTCCCTGAAGAGCTGTCTAGTGGCCTACCTCCCATGAGGGGGATTGAACATCAGATTGACCTTGTGCCAAGATCCGTACTGCCTAACATGCCTGTATATAGGTGTGATCCCAAAGCTACTCAGGAACTGCTGAAACAAATTGATGAGCTTATGGATAAGGGGTTTGTGAGAGAGTCTTTGAGCCCTTGTTCTGTGGCAGCTCTACTGGTGCCAAAGAAATATGGCACATGGAGAATGTGCATAGACATCAGAGATATAAATAATATCACAGTCAAATACATGTTTCCTATAGCTAGACTGGATGATATGTTTGATGAATTTAGTGGGTCCAAAGTCTTCTCAAAGATATATCTTAGGCAAGTGTACCATCAAGTGGGGATCAGGGAGGGAGATGAGTGGAAGACAACATTCAAAACAAAGGATGGGCTCTATCAGTGGCTTGTAATGCCATTTGGATTATCAAATGCACCGAGCACCTTTATGAGATTGATGACAGAATAATTTAGGCCATGCTTAGGACAATATGTTGTTGTTTATTTTGATGATATATTAATTTACAGCAAAAATCAGGAAGATCACTTGAGGCACCTAGAAGAATGTGTTCAAACTTCTGAGAGATAGCAAGTTATTTGGAAAATTGGAGAAATGTACTTTCCTGAACAATGAGGTTAAGTTCTTGGTGTATGTGGTATCTGGAAGGGGAATCTCGATCTGTGGACTAAGAGAAGGTTGATTATATTCAGTCTTGGCAAGTTCCTAAGAACAGAAGTGAGGGGTTTTCATGGCCTTGCTTCATTTTACAGAAGATTTATCAAGAACTTCAGTGCTGTTGCTAGGAACCTGTTGATCCTAGAGGAACCTTATATCTTGTAGAAGGGATTCTTAAAGGGGAACAACCTGTATGTTCCTAGAGGCTCTTACAGGAATCTGTTGATCCAAGAAGTACATGTTAGTGGTCTAGGAGGGCACTTTGGGGTTTATAATACCTTAGACATCCTGCAAGATCAGTTTCATTGGCCCAAAATGATGGGAGATGTTCAGATGGTGCTTATGAGATGTGTAGTGTGCCAACAAGCAAAGAGCTCATTCCAGGAAGGGCCTTACACACCCTTACCAGTTCTTTTTAGGCCTGTAGAGTCTATTGATCGAATACGAAAGAGAGGGGGGGGGGGGGGGGGAATTGAGTATTAAAAGCTAGCCCCACTTTTTCGACTTATATGATATGTAATTAATTATTTGATCTTATAGATTAAAATCAACTAATTAATTAATCAAATAAGCGTAAGTAACGAAATAACGAAAAGTAAAGAGAGTAAAGAGAGAGGCACATGAATTTTTGAAGTGGTTCAGTTTCACACGTTGAAACCTACGTCCACTATTCTCGATTAATAATTCTTAGTACATTTCTACGGATTACAAAAATTATCAACCCACTCGTATAATCAACTATGATTATAACTTAAGCTGAGTATCGCTAAATACTCTATACTATCTTATGTTAATAAGAAAGTACAATATAACTCACACAGATTCTCGTTAAAGAATTGTAAGATTATGTGATGTACTATTATCCAATAACGTATTTCACGTGAGCGATTGATAAATATTGATGCATGACTCTTTTGAAAAACAAACACTAAAAATAATAAATATTTTGCTCCAGGTTTGCATTAAAACGATTTTGGAAAATTCTCTCAAGTATGTATGTGTGTCGTGTATATTTCGTGTGTCTCAAGATTAAGATGGGAAGGAGTATTTATAATAAAAGCATAGGAGATCTAAAACCCTAGCTTAATATTTAAGAAAGATATTTATCTTTAATATCTTAAAATAATATTTACTTTATCTTTTAGAAATATCTTTATCTTAAAATATTATTTGCCTTATCCTTTAGAAATATATTTATCTTTAATATCTCAAAATATTGTTGTAAAGATATAGTAGAATCCTAGATTAATGTAAACAAGGAAAACAACCTACGGAGGCCGGATTCTCTATCTACACGAAACCCTAGGAGCACACAACCCTAGGAGGCACAAACCTAGGTTTACATGAAACCCTAGGTGGCTCAAGCCCTAGGTGGGCTTATTAGATTAACAACAAATTGAGATAGAATATATTAGAAACCCTAGGTAGCATGACAACTCATAAGTTGTATTACTAACCAATAGAATCTCATAAATATATTCTCTAATAAAACTTTTGATAAATATAAAAATACTCTTTCACTTTTGAAAACATTCAAAACATTTTATTTCCAAAATCATGCATCAACATTTATCATCCAAAGTTATAGGCTAAAGCTATAACTTTGAACTTAAAATCACTCTAATGGAATAGCTACCGAATGACGACCTATACTATCTAATCTTCACAAAGATCTTCAGTATACGGATCATGTCTTCATCTTGATCACAAAGACCCTCCATCTTGAGTCTTGTGTTATTTGAGGTAGATCTTGCTTGAAGCGGTTTTTCTTTAAAGTTATGACTGGGTAGCTATAACTTCCATGTAAACTTCCAAAGTTATTCTTGAACTTGTTATAACTTTGTCTCACAGAACTTGTCAAAGTTATGCCTGAAGTTCTTATAACTTTGATCTTCCTTCTCGTAATTGTTGTTAGCTATGATAAGACTAAAGCACACAATTACACGCATATGATATATTAAGTAAAGCACATTATCAAGTAAACACATGTCATTATCAAAACTATAAGATAGGTCCAACAAACTCCCTGTTTTTGATGATGACAAGTCTCTTATAATTTCTCAAAACATTGTGACTAAGTATGGTTCCCCCTCAACAAAACACTCCCAAAGTTATAGCAACTTTGATCTCAAGAACATAAAAACTTAGCCAAAGTTATAACTTGAAAGACTTTAAGAGATAACGAGTCTTGACAAGGAGCAAGCTTAAGAAAAGACTCAAATCATATCATTTCTTCCCCCCTCTTGGCATCAATGAAAAGATAAGAACAAGGATATACAATAACTAGAATAACATACTCCAAGGCAAGAAATAGATATGCAAAATACGCAATACTAAACGATATATATCAAGCAAAATCAAATATCAAATGTCAATAAAAACTACAAACCACAAGAAGTATTGTTAGTGCCAATTGAGCCGAATAGGATAGAGTATAAAGCCAAAATTGGCCGAATGGATAAGTAGCTAAAGAAACAAACAAGGTAAGATAAGAAGATCAAGGCAAATTGGGTTGGCGAATGATGTTGAGGTCAATGTAATCGGGTCGGGTACGGTACTCAAGAGTAGAAAGGCGATCAAGGCACGTCGACACATGATTAGCTTGAGCGGTGAGGCATACATCGAAGTTCCGAACCTTCAAGGAAAGAGCCTCCGTCGCATCATAAATAGTGTGCATACCTTCACGCATTTCCGAACCACTCTTCACCAATGCACCTCCTTGGCTAACCAAGAATTGCATCCGATCCCGTTGCCTAAACATCTCTTGTCGAATATCGACAACATTCCTCTCTAATTTGGCTAGGCAACCATCAACTCCCGTCATCCAAGTCCGCAACTCACCACTCACACCCGACCCTCCATGGTCACGGGTGGAGCGAGAGTTCCCCAATGCTACGGTTTTGACAACCTTGTCAACCACCGCATCAATTTTCTTATCTTGCGCATCAAGGCGCTCCATTACTTTACCCATAAACACATCCAATTTCGATTCAAGCCCCGAAGAATCAGCCACCATCGGTTCACACCGACCGAACCACCTTTTGTCATAAACACCAATTCCAGACCACAAGCCTCCAATTTCATAAATTTTAAAAACGTATCACACATATCATCTTTCATGGTAACACCATAACTACCCGAATCAACAACCCCTTTCGACTCAAGAACCCGAGATATCCACATCCCATATGGTAAGTCAAGGGTCGAATAAATTTTATCTTCGGTTACCGAAAAAGCAGTTTGAGAAATTCTAGAAAATACAAGGAAAGCGAGATTGAGCCGGTTACCTTCCAACCAATTTTGCACCACCATCATCTCGTAGCAAGAAATTTTATCCCGTCCACCCTGACGCGGAACAACCGTATTCCACAGAAAATTCAACATAAACTTCAATTTCGGGGACACATTCCCCGCCAACACACAACTAGATAAAGTAGCTCCATCATCAAAATACCGTTTCACCTCCAACTTAGCCGGGTCCGACAGTTCGTCCCATGACGTACTCGGGTCAATTTTGATTCCATCATTAGGAACCAAAAACAGAGTACAAAAGTCGGCCATGGTGACGGAAACAGGTCGGCCATTAACCACGGCATTCAAAACTCCAGAAGTTAAAGAAACAGAAGCGTAAAACTGAATTACCTCGATTGGATAAATCAGACCTGAAAACCGTGACACGCTTTCCCACTCTTGAATACTCAGAAAGTCGTTAAAAAATCCCAAAGCTTCATATTTTTCACACCATGCTTTCGGAAAGCTACGACCTCCATGAATACCATACTTAGCAACCCGGTTGACTAACTTTCGTTCATCTTTTGTTAGACGAAGCTTGTCAAGCCCGGATGCCGTTTCTTGAGGTGAGAAATCCCGAAACAGAGTCCGTGTAGACCCCTCGGGAACCGTGTTGACGGTGTCCATATTTGCTTCTTCTTGCACTCTAGTCTTCCTCTTATTTAATCTTCGTCTCTTAGTACCCTCAAGAACCGAACCCGACTCGGTTTGGGTCATATTGGGTGTTTTTTTGTTTTGGTTTAGGAGAGAGATTGGTGGGAATGCTAGGTTTAGGAATTTTGTAGTTTGGGGTGTTGGTATTTTTGGATCTTGTGGAAGCCATTGTTGTAAGCTTGAAGTTTGTTGGGTTTATTTTTTTTTATTGTTGTTGGTGTTGTGCTGTGAGGAAGGAGAGAAAGAAATAAAATGGTGAAGTGTTTTGATGGTGATAGTGATAGGTAATAATGAAAAGTGGTATTGGGTTTTGGGTTTTGTAGGGGACACGTGAGGTGCCGTCCTACTCTTCCTCTTTTCCTTTTTTGTTTTTGAATTTTGGTAGGATTGTAAAAGGAATCTAGGGTAAATATTTGTGAGATATGGTAAGGATAGGATTAGGTAAATAAAAAAAGATATGGTGAGATATTGTTGTTTTTGGAATTTTCGGCCAACAAGGTTATATGGGTAGAATTTTGGTTTAGTATGGAAGGTGAATAAGATAGATTTTTGGCGAATATGTGGTCCATAATTCAATATGTGACAACCCTTGCGAATGCGGAAATAAAACATACAAGCATGTGATTTGATTAGCGGAAAATACGGTGTTTTTAAAACTTTTTACATGCTAAGATAAAATATGAGGAGTGTCAAATATTACAAACCAAAGTATAAAATACTACAAAGAGACGAAGTCTCTCAAAATGCTATCCAACATCACAGTTATTAGCAACTAGCTAAACAACGTCTAGAGGTGACTCATCCAGGACAACGCCCGCTAGCTCACACCCGAACCCAAAATACCACAAGCAAAAAGCCATCCAATCAAGCAACCTGTTCATCCATGAAAACATGAACGCCACAGTCAGTGGGGAGTAACTCCGGGTTCTCCCAGCCATATCACATTAAACGTACATAAACGGAAATACAAAAGTAGAAGCATGCATATATAGATATACATATAAAATACGAGAAGGATAATAGGCAATTCAATATATAAGAATATCGATACATGAAGTACAAAGCCGTAACCATCATATTATAGAAAGACTCGGGGAAGACACTCTTAGGCAACCATATACACTCACTAGGGCTTGCATCTCACCGTTAGCGGCATAAGTTTGATAAGATTGAGACTCGACAAACAAACCATGCCAAGTCATCCAAAGATCATGAATAATCAATCATATAATCATCCATCCAAACGTACATTACATTGACGACATCTCTCACGGTAAATGACACGCACTAGCACCGTGTACATGGCAAGTATGATTAAAATCGCATCCACGGGATAAACATTTCCCTGAACGCATACACGATTCAATACATTTCGTATATGTAGACTAATTTCCTCCAGGTAGAACGACGATATAAATATCCGGTCCTAGTCAAAACCTGGCCAGACTCTCGGAATCACATTTTCCGATTCGACATGCGATAAACATTTCGCATCCAAGACTCGGTCAATCCTAGACGCCGAGTACCCCAAATTTGGTCAACATTCACGAAAGAGGCGGAAAAGAGCACAAACATCATAAAAAGCGGTACGCTACATGCAATGACACCACCTCGCAAGTATACAACATTTGACGGCCGGGTCGATCAACGCAAAGCGTTCACCTCCCATCAACGTCGTCATATGCCCACTAACACATGCAATCAAGCAGTAAGGATACACTCCCCGTTCCGACATTCCAGCCTTACGAACGTGGAGGTAGCCAAGGGAATGAGAGTACAAAGCACATAGAAAATCAGTGCTCAAACCGTAACATTTGTAAAAACCGACTCAAAGTGGGACATACCAAAAACCGTCACAAAACATGCGATACAAGCGAATGGAATATCATATATTCAAAACATTTACATTTGAAGCCATTACGTAAAATTATACGATAAACGAACCATGCGAGCTATTATAAATTAAGATTTAAAGTCAACTTTTAGAGTCAAACACGGAAGTTAACAAAAGTCAAAGTCAAACCCGAGACCCGAGACCCGAGACCCGAGACCCGATACCCAAGCCCGACAATTGGAGTGGGCTACAAACAAAACATCAATGCAAGAAGACCAAGTCCAAAGGGTCAAGGAAAGTCAAGGCGGGAACTAGAATTTAAAGGTTCAACTTTGGAAAAACTGGCAGCAAGAAACGCTGCCAGCGCCAGGCAACGATGCCAGCGTCCCACGACGCTGCCAGCGTCTGAGGACGCTGCCAGCGTCCTGGTCTCAGAGACGCGATCCTCAATTTTTTAACTTGTCATCAACATACAACAATCATCCTTTATCATCACAAACCATCAATTCTCATATCAGTTATCAACTAACAACAACCATTATCAACAACACAATTCCTATGATTACTAACCTTATTCTAAATACGATTTCTAACATAGAAAACACATTAAAAACACGTAAATGATATCGAGTAACCCTTCACCGTTACCTTTTCGCGTCTTCAATCCGCGTCAATGTCCTCCTCTATCAAGAAGTAGTCTTTGTTGGGGTCTTGGAGGTCACCCCTTACAGTTAGATAATAAAAGATGAATATAATTCACCTTGAGAAAGACAGATAAATTAAAAAGCGAGAAAGACGGTAATTTTATTACCAATACGGATAGAGGACGATGAGAGGGAAAGAATAAGACGAACTTGAGTGAATTAGAGCGAGTAACGAAGGAGTTGTGACGATTCTAAGCTTGGAAAAATATGGAGGCTAGGTTTTGGGGTTTACTTGGTGAGGAAGAAGAAGATTGAATTGTGAGGGAGTTAGGGTTATGAGGGAGTATATGAAGAAGTAAGTGGAAAACAAAAGGGAAAAAGCCCATAACGTCTTAAAACGTAACTTACTCGAAATCTCGCGTAAAGTTCAAATACGAACTCGGAAATTCTAAATTAGACACGGGAAATTTAATTTTAAACTAAAACTAAATTTCGCTGAAAAGTATCCGTAAAATATTTTTACTATAAAAATAGGGTACATTTGCGGGTGTTACACAATATCCATAAAATACTTAATATGCAAGATACTTACGTAAAATATATAATATTAAACACAAATATTCTAGCAATGGAATATGCGGACACAGTCATACAATCTCGTCTTATTCAGCCAGTCACGTAGGTTCACAAAATAATTATGATGAATTTAATTGCTACCGATTAAATCAATTTCCAACCGCAAAATCTCAAAATGTCTTCTCGCTAACGCCTTTGTTAAAATGTCAGCCCATTGATTGTCAGTACTAAAAAATTCACGTAAATGATATCGAGTAACCCTTCACCGTTACCTTTTCGCGTCTTCAATCCGCGTCAATGTCCTCTTCTATCAAGAAGTAGTCTTTGTCGGGGTCTTGGAGGTCACCCCCTACAATTAGATAATAAAAGATGAATATAATTCACCTTGAGAAAGACGGATAAATTAAAAAGCGAGAAAGACGGTAATTTTATTACCAATACGGATAGAGGACGATGAGAGGGAAAGAATAAGACGAACTTGAGTGAATTAGAGCGAGTAACGAAGGAGTTGTGACGATTCTAAGCTTGGAAAAATATGGAGGCTAGGTTTTGGGGTTTACTTGGTGAGGAAGAAGAAGATTGAATTGTGAGGGAGTTAGGGTTATGAGGGAGTATATGAAGGAGTAAGTTGAAAACAAAAGGGAAAAAGCCCATAACGTCTTAAGACGTAACTTACTCGAAATCTCGCGTAAAGTTCAAATATGAACTCGGAAATTCTAAATTAGACACGGGAAATTTAATTCTAAACTAAAACTAAATTTCGCTGAAAAGTATCCGTAAAATATTTTTACTATAAAAATAGGGTACATTTGCGGGTGTTACACAATATCCATAAAATACTTAATATGCAAGATACTTACGTAAAATATATAATATTAAACACAAATATACTAGCAATGGAATATGCGGACACAGTCATACAATCTCGTCTTATTCTAGCCAGTCACGTAGGTTCACAAAATAATTATGATGAATTTAATTGCTACCGATTAAACCAATTTCCAACCGCAAAATCTCAAAATGTCTTCTCGCTAACGCCTTTGTTAAAATGTCAGCCCATTGATTGTCAGTACTAAAAAATTCGAGTTTAATGTTGCCCTTTTCTACATGGTCACGTAAAATATATGCTTTGTACGAGAATGCTGAGCTGGATTTTTAGAAATAACAATAGCACTCTTATTATCACAAAATACAGGCATACAACCAACATTAACACCATAATCACATAATTGTTGCTTTAACCAAAGTAGTTGAGAGCATACCAGTCTTGCAGCGATTTCGGCTTCTGCAGTAGATAAGGCAACCGAATTTTGTTTCTTTGAGCCCCAAGTAATTATGCATGGTCCAACAAACGTAGCGAATCCAGAGGTACTTTTTCTATCTAAAGAACATCCTGCATAATCTGCATCTGAATATTCTACTAGATCGAAATTACACTCAAGTGGATACCACAAATATAAATTAGATGTACCAATTAAATATCTCAAGATACGTTTAACTGCAAATATATTTGACTCTTTAGGACATGATTGAAATCTAGCACAAACACATACGCTGAACATAATGTCAGGTCTACTTGCAGTTAAATATAATAAAGAACCAATTATACCTGGATATGTAGTCTCATCTACAGACTTACCATTTTCGTCTAAGGTCAACTTTTTATCCGTTACCATAGGTGTGTCCATTGGATGAGCGTTCTCCATACCAAATTTTCTGATTAGCTCCTTGACGTATTTTTGTTGGTGAATCTTTATTCCTTCTTTGGTTGGTTGAATTTGCAATCCTAGGAAGAATTTTAATTCTCCCATCATGCTCATTTCAAATTCTGAGGTCATTAGATCTGAAAAATACTTGCACAATTTATTGTTAGTAGACCCAAAAATAATATCGTCTACATAAATTTGAGCAACAAGTAAATCAGAACCCTCGGATTTTAGAAATAGGGTCTTGTCGACAGATCCTCTTTTAAAATTGTTTTGTAATAAAAATTTGGACAATCTGTCGTACCAAGCCCTAGGCGCTTGTTTCAAACCATATAAAGCTTTATCGAGTTTAAAAACATGGTTTTGAAATTTGCTATTCAAAAATCCGGGAGGTTGTTCAACAAAAACATCTTCTTCCAAATAACCGTTAAGAAATGCAGTCTTAACGTCCATTTGGAACATTTTCATTCCTTTATGAGCTTCGAAGGCGATAAGCAAGTGAATAGCTTCAAGTCTTGATACTGGTGCAAATGTCTCGTCATAATCAATCCCTTCTTGTTGATT
The DNA here is from genome assembly GCA_022085475.1 of Heliosperma pusillum. Lineage (NCBI taxonomy): Eukaryota > Viridiplantae > Streptophyta > Magnoliopsida > Caryophyllales > Caryophyllaceae > Heliosperma > Heliosperma pusillum. Next base: position 24,122 of record JAIUZE010073383.1, on the reverse strand, counting down.
ATAACCTGGAACGACCAATCGAGCCTTGTTACGAACTATAACTCCTGAATCATCCAATTTATTTCTGAACACCCATCGAGTACCAATCACAGTTCGATTTGAAGGTCGTGGCACAAGGTGCCAGACTTTATTACGTTCAAACTGTTGAAGCTCCTTTTGCATTGCGACAATCCAATCGGATTCTGCAAGTGCTTCTTTGATGTTGGTAGGCTCTATGGTAGACAGAAAGGGATAGAATGAACAAAAGTTATTTAATGTTCGTCTCGTTTGAACTCATTTATTCAAACTTCCTAGGATACTATCCATAGGATGAGAACTCTTATATTTCCATTTCTTAGAGTTCCTAGGCTCATCATCATCTGATGAACTTTCACTTTCCTCAAATGATTCAGAGTCAAGATTGGTTCCCCCTGAGTTGGACTCTGGGGTTATAGCTAAAGTTGGTACAACTTCAGTTACAACATCTTGATCTGGGTTCAAAGTTATAGCATCATCAGCTATAACTTCGGTTTCCTTTTCCTTGTTTTGAGAAGAGACATTCGTATCATCAACAATTGTCTCAGTTCTCTTTTCAAGATCATTTGCGGATTTATCAAGTTCATCATTGATTCCTTCAATAACTTCTTCATTGATTTCTGGTACGTCATCCCTTGAAAGGCGAAAGTCGGGATCATTCATGTCTTCTTCTTCATTCTGTTCAACTTGCTCTGGCACATTATCTTCATTAAATACAACATGAACACTTTCTTCTATGCACAAAGTTCTTTTGTTAAAAACTTTAAAAGCTTCACTATGATAAGAATAACCAACAAACACAGCTTCGTCACTTCGTGGATCAAATTTTCTCAAATTACTTTTTCCATTATTATGGACAAAACATTAACTCCCGAAGCAACGAAGGTGAGCTATATTGGGTTTTCTCCCTCTTAAAAATTCATAGGGAGTGTTTTTGAGAATTGGTCTAATCATAGCTCTATTGTGCACATAGCATGCAATACTAATGGTTTTAGCCCAAAAGTTCTTAGGAAGGCCACTACACAAAAGCATAGTGCGGGCCATGTCCTCTAATGTTCGATTCATACGTTCCACGACACCGTTTTGTTGTGGGGTTCGTGGTGCAGAAAAGTTTTGTCCTACACCATTCTCCCTACAATATTCTATAAAAGCTTGATTATGAAATTCGGTGCCATGATCCGTACAAATGGAAACTAACTTTTTATCATACTTGTTTTGGGCAAGCTTCATTAGTACTACAAACTCATCGAAACTTTCATCTTTAGTAAATAGAAAGATAGGCCATATATACCTTGAGTAGTCGTCGACTAGGACGAATACGTACCTTGATCCACCGCGGCTTCCGACTTTCATAGGTCCACACAAATCCATGTGTACCAACTCAAGTGGACGCTCTGTACTTACTACTCGTTTTGGTTTGAATGAAGATCTAACTTGTTTACATCGGGCACATGAGTCACACATCTTCTCTTGTTCGAATTTGATTGAGGGTAAACCCTCAACTAAATCCCACAATTAGAGTTTCTTTAAAATTGTTGGACTGATGTGTGCAAACCTCTTGTGCCACAAGCATGAATCATCCACAGTAACTTTCATGCACGTAAAGGAACTTGTAGTAACTTTATTTAAATCAATCATATACACGTTCCTTTTACGTAAGCCTTCTAAAATAACATTACTAGTACCTTCAATTATGATGCGACAAACATTTGAATGAAAAACTACTTTATTCCCTTTGTCACATAATTGAGAGATACTTAGTAAGTTATGTTTAAGACCATCTACCAGATAGACATTATTAATAGCATGTGAAGGAGATATACTGATCTTACCTACATCGATTATTTTGCCCTTTTTGTTGTCTCCAAAAGTGACCTTGCCACCGTTGAAGGGCTCTAGTGAAAAAAAGAGATTCTTGTTTCCGGTCATGTGTCTCGAACATCCACTGTCGAGATACCATAGATTAAGTTCTTTCACTATTATCTGCAAGAGAATCAAATACAGCTTTTAGGTACCCACGCTAAGTTGGGTCCTTTGTGGTTAATGACTCTATATATTTGATCCTTCCTAACCCATACATGTCTAACAATTGTTTTCTTCTTAACATAGTGTTGTCTAGGTTTATTATAGTGTTTGTTATTGTTGCGACGCACATTAGGTTTAAATGACTGCTTCTGATTCACATATGGTTTAGATTTTGAAGGTACATATGTGTAATCGAAAGCTATGTCATAAAACCATCTGAACTCATTATTCCTACAATCATCACGTTGAGATTCAGGTTCAGACTCATCAACACTAGACACGTCATGTTCTTTAACAAAATTAGTTTGATTTTTGTTGTCGTTGACATATTTAACACAGTTCTCTTTAACATGACCATTGTGACCACAATAATTGCAAATCAGATATTCTGAAAGATTGACATACTTCCTTTTTCTGAAATCACGGTCAGAAGGAGTGGATATGCATTTATCATGGTCTCTACGACTATAACATTCATGACCTAGACCCATCTTCATGTTATTGTTAGATTGTTCGGTAAGGAATTCTAAGACCTTCTGACTTCCTTCCCATTTATCATGAACTTTTCGTGCATGTAGGAGCAATTCCTTCAAAGACTGAATTTCTTTTTCACATGACGAATGGTCTACATTCGAGTCTTTGGAGGGATTGTTCTTTTTAAAGTTTTCACGAAAATCATTAATGCGTTTGTTCAAGATAAATTTCTCCTCATTATGTTGATCTTTTGCTTGGGAGAATTCAGCCTTTATATCTTTCAATTGCTGAGAAAGAAAAGAGTTTTCTTTCTTGTGATCAATGATAACAACTTCCTTTGCCTTAGCTTCAGATTGTAGAAGCTCATTGACTTTCTTCAATTCTAAAGTTATAGCTTCATTAGCTATAACTTTGGCTTGAAGATGTTTAATGTTGAGCTTTAACTCTGAGATTATAGCTTCATTAGCTATAACTTTAGACTCAAGAGCTTCTTTTTCAACATTTGTCATGTCTGAAGTTGTAGCTGAAGTTGCCATAACTTTAGACTTGAGCTTATTAGCTTTGGCTTTTAGAAGTTGGTTTTCCTCAGCAATGTCAAGAATTTGGTCTTTAAGATCTTTTAATTCAAGACTCTGTTCATGACAATGATCTAAGGTTTCTTCAAAATACTTAATTAAAGACTTCTTAGACAATTTCTTAACTTGCTTTTTAAGTTCAAGATGACTAACCTCTTCATCATCTTCTGAATCTGGTTCTGAATCTGAATTGCCGACAAGGCACATCTCGGATTCACTCTCATTGTCACTGTCAGAAATTAGGTCAATACTGACGTTTGTCAGACACATGTTTGGCGACTTCTTCTTCCTCTAACTCGTCGTCTTCTGTGTCGAGATCTCCCCAGCAATAAGCCATCATGACTTGCTTGAATTCCTTCTTGGTTTTGTCTCGTTGATTTTTGTCTTTGATTTTCTTCCATGTAGGGCAATCCTTGATCATATGATCATTATCCCCACATTTGAAGCAACCACGACTTGAGAGAGACCCTTTTGACTCAATTGGCTTCTTATAAGATTTGTTAGTGTTATTGTTAAACGTTTTCCCTTGTGGTTTATTAAAGAATTTTTTCTTAAAACGTCTAGCAAATAACACTGTGTCATCTTCAAGGTCTGAATCTTGTTTTTCACTAGACTCGGCTTGTAAAGCCACTTTCTTACTATTACTATCATTTGCCTCATCCTCATCAAGAGTAATCTCGTGAGCCATTAGGGTTCCAAGTAACTCTTGATAAGATAGGCTAGATAGATCTTTACATTCCTCAATTACCGTCACCTTAGGTCTTCATCGTCTAGATAGACTCCTAAGGATCTTCCTGGCAATTTCCTCGGAGTCAAAAGTTTTTCCAAGATTTTTCAATTCATTAATGATACTAGAGAAGCGAGTGGACATGCTGTCAAGCGATTCATTTTGCTCCATAGAGAACAATTCGTATTTTCGCATCAACAGTGCAATATGTTACTTTTTGACAACAGTTGTCCCCTCATAGGCTAACTCTAGACCATCCAATATATCCTTGGCAGTAGAGCTAGATGAGAAACGGTCAAACTCAGTATAAATCATGCCGTTTTGCAACAGGCTGACATCGTTTCAATTTTTTCTCAGCTTTCTTATAATCTGGCTCAACATAGTCATCTTCTTTCTTTTTGATGGAAGTTCCAGTATCAGATCCAAGCATGATCTTATTAGGACCATTCATAATGATTAGTCAACACTCCCAATCGTTACCCTTTATGTAATGGGTCATCATATGTTTCCAAAAACTGTAGTTTTTCCCATTGAATATGGGACAATTCAAATGTTTGGAATCCATTACAATAAAATTAAATGCAGCGGAAAATAAATAAAAATAAAAGGATAAAACGGATCAGACTCCTTGCTGTAAGGCAATCAAGAGCACGAGGCTCTGATACCAATTGTAGAGTCTATTGATCGAATACGAAAGAGCGGGGGTGAATTGAGTATTAAAAACTAGCCCAACTTTTTCGATTTATATGATATGTAATTAATTATTTGATCTTATAGATTAAAATCAACTAATTAATTAATCAAAGTAAGCGTACGTAACGAAATAACGAAAAGTAAACAGAGTAAAGAGAGAGGCACACGAATTTTTGAAGTGGTTCAGTTTCACACGTTGAAACCTACGTCCACTATTCTCGATTAATAATTCTTAGTACCTTTCTACGTATTTAAAAAAGTATCAACCCACTCGTATAATCAACTATGATTATAACTCAAGGTGAATATCGCTAAATAATCCATACTATCTTACGTTAATAAGAAAGTACAATATAACTCACACAGATTCTCGTTAAAGAATTGTAAGATTATGTGATGTACTATTACCCAATAACGTATTTCACGCGAGCGATTGATAAAGATTGATGCATGACTCTTTTGAAAAAAAAACACTAAAAATAATAAATATTTTGCTCCAGGTTTGCTTTAAAACGATTTTGGAAAATTCTCTCAAGTATGTATGTGTGTCGTGTATATTTCGTGTGTCTCAAGATTAAGATGGGAAGGAGTATTTATAATAAAAGCATAGGAGATATAAAACCCTAGCTTAATATTTAAGAAAGATATTTATCTTTAATATCTTAAAATAATATTTACTTTATCTTTTAGAAATATCTTTATCTCAAAATATTATTTGCTTTATCTTTTAGAAATATATAATATCTTTAATATCTCAAAATATTGTTGTAAAGATATAGTAGAATCCAAGATTAAGGTAAACAAGGAAAACAACCTATGGAGGCCGGATTCTCTATCTACACGAAACCCTAGGAGCACACAACCCTAGGAGGCACAAACCTAGGTTTACATGAAACCCTAGGTGGCTCAAACCCTGGGTGGGCTTATTAGATTAACAACAAATTGAGATAGATTATATTAGAAACCCTAGGTAGCATGACAACCCATAAGTTGTATTACTAACCAATAGAATCTCATAAATATATTCTCTAATAAAACTTTTGATAAATATAAAAATACTCTTTCACTTTTGAAAACATTCAAAACATTTTATTTCCAAAATCACGCATCAACATTTATCATCCAAAGTTATAGGCTGAAGCTATAACTTTGAACTTAAAATCACTCTAATGGAATAGTTATCGAATGACGACCTATACTATCTAATCTTCACAAAGATCTTCAGTATACGGATCATCTCTTCATCTTGATCACAAAGACTCTCCATCTTGAGTCTTGTGTTATTTGAGGTAGATCTTGCTTGAAGCGTTTTTTCTTTAAAGTTATGACTGGGTAGCTATAACTTCCATGTAAACTTCCAAAGTTATTCTTGAAATTGTTATAACTTTGTCTCACAGAACTTGTCAAAGTTATGCCTGAAGTTCTTATAACTTTGATCTTCCTTCTCGTAATTGTTTTTAGCTATGATAAGACTAAAACACACAATTACACGCATATGATATATTAAGTAAAGCTTATTATCAAGTAAACACATGTCATTATCAAAACTATAAGATACGTCCAACAAGGCCATTGGAAGATGTCAGCATGGACTTCATTGTGGCATTGCCAAGAACTCAAAGAGGGAAAGACTCTATGATGGTTGTGGTAGACAGGTTCAGCAAAATGTCTCACTTCATAGCATGTAAGAAGACTGAGGAGGGTGGAACAGATGATCAAGCTACATGAAACTGTCAAGAGGCAAATTGAGAAGGTAATGAAATATACAAGAAGAATGCTAAGGTCCCTAGACACAAGAAGGAGTTTGCCCCTGGTAATTTGGTTTGGGTCCATGTGGTACCCCACGATTTTGCAATAAATTAAACATATAGTTTGGAGCGAAAATACGAGATTTTTAAAACTTTAAATGCAAAACCGCGAATGTCACTATATTATAAAACAAAAACTTAGTTTAATAAATCGTTTATACAAATTGTAACTTAAATAAATACAAGGGACACCGATCCCTTGATAAATACACAATTAAGATAATGAACTAATATAAACTAAAACGCTTAGGGTGAATCGCTGTAAGTACAACGCTCGCTAGCTCACTCGTCAAAACCCCATGCAACACCAACCCGCAACCTGTTCATTCATGAAACATGAATGCCATAGTCAGTGGGGAGTAACTCGGGGTTCTCCCAGCCATATCACATCAAAACACTCATAAACAAGTATAGAAACATATATCATCATGCATACAAACATATCATGTGAAGTATAATTAGAACATTTCATAATAACCTGAATATCATTAACATGCGACATCGACTCGGGGAAGACTCCCCTTGGCTAGGCATGCACACATCCAAGACGTGGTCAACAATATAGAAACCAAGTACCCCAAATATGGCAGTTACGGCCAACGGCAGAGGCGGAAGAGAAAGAGCGTATCAATCTCGACAGTTACAGCCAACGAGAAAGGTTGTCTCAAAATCAAATAATCATATTCCTGCAGTTACAACCAAAAGATATGAAAGATCAAGTAAGGTTAAGCAAGTACGCTACATGCAATAACACCACTTTGCAAGGATACAACATTTGACGGTCGGGTCGATTAACGCATTGCGTTCACCTCCTAACAACGTCGTCATATCCCTACTAACACAATTGTACAAGCATTAAGGTTGTACCCCTATCGCTTTAACATCAAGCCTAACGAGTATAGAGGTGAAACCGGGAAATGAGGGTTCAAAACATCCAATAGATAAGACTCGATCCATCATTCAAGACATAATCGTCTCACAAGGGGAACATAACTAAAACCGTCACTAAACATGTGAGAAAGGCATAATATAAATGTAACAATGATAAACATGAGTAAATACGTGATACATATGCATTAGACCAAGTTTAAGAAGCATAGTCAATAAAAAACATAAAGCCCATCTCAAAACAACAAGTTTGGAAACCAAATAAATCAAGGGTCAACTTTAAACTCGTACGTACAGTTATATACCTAAAAATGCATAAATTTCAAGTGGAGGTGATAGCTTATCCTCTTACGATTCCAATGGTAGGTGACACTCCCAAAACAAGTCAGTAATGAAGGAGATATGACCATTTTACGAAAAGGGATCAGTGTAGGAGAACAGTGGGTCGTCACGACCTTGACATGTATGTCACGCCCAAGACAAAAGTGGGCGCTGCTTCTGCCTCCTATGTCACGCCCGTGAAATCTATGTCACACCCGTGACGAAGCCGTGACATCTCTTCTTTGCACGAGACTCAATCATGGCTTTCCCAAATTCAATTCACACACAAGTTATGCCATATTCACATCCAAAACCCACAAGTACACTATCACATTCATAAGATTCACATTAAGGAAGATATTAACTCAAACCCATTTGCGATATCGACTCAAATCCGTCAATAAACATCCTTGCACACCACATGTGGGTATCATACTACTCAATAAAGGCACAATAGCACAATTAGTCCATCATTAATGACTTAAATACATGTTTAAGCAACAAGAAGGTAATTTATCATCAACACTTCCAATTTTCTTTAAATTGAGACATATAAGATGGAATTCAACAAGTGAACATATTATATTCATAGGTTCATACTATTATATACTAAAGAATTCATCTTTAACATGAGAACTACTCTAAAACACATAGAAAAGCACATAAGATGTGATACCGAGTAACCCATCAACATTACCTTATATAGCGTCTTCTAAGCTTTCCATAAATCAAGAAATAGTCTTCAACCGAGTCTTCTTAGTCTCTACCTTACATTATAATGCAAAAAGATAAAGATTTCTCATACTAGAGAAAGACGGACAACTTGAATAAGTGAGAAAGGTGGATACTTTCATATCTTGAAAGATAGAGGAAGGTGAGAGGATTCCGAAACATTAAAGGGATCTAGATTTGGTTAAGAAATGAAGGTTGTATGAGATGATGGAGGAGTTTAAGGTGTGTTTTAATGGTGGAAATTTCAGATTTTTAGAGGAGATGAAATTTGCAAAATGAGGATGGAAACCCTACAAAAATGAGGTTTTGGTGCCTAATAAGAGGTCGATAGGTTTCTTTAAGCCCAATAACAAATTGAATCCGTTTCCACTAGAATTCCACGTAGAATCCAATTCCACACTCCAAATAGACAATTAAGAAACAACTTTGGCCCAACTAGAATAAAAATATGATTCTCATAAAATTAAAAGCTAATAATAATAAATTAGCAAGTTAAAGTATTTTAACAAATAAAAAGGGCAGATAATTATAAAGTTCAACGATTTATTAAATTACCCAATATGATGAAATCGAGGGTGTTACAATCACCCCACCTTTAAAAAGTTTCGTATTCGAAACTTGAAAGTAGAATACAAGAGTTAGAAGGACAGAAATTGGTTTCTCAAATTTGGCATCCAAAACATTTAAAAGGAAATGGAATTTCAAAAACAAGACATTTTTTCAAAAATGTATAAGAAGCGTTCTCGAAGGCGTCAGTCTCTTTCTGAGGAACGAAATAGCTCTTGTCGTGCACACAAGAACACTAAAGTTCCAAAGTAAAGACAATATTTAAATTAAACCATACGCTGATAAGTGCAGAACTAGTTATTAGACGTCTCCAATAACGAGTTCTAGCATCGAACCAAACACAAAATTTAAAACAAGAGTAAAATAAATCCATGCATTCTCGCGAAAATGAAAGTGGAAAAAAAATCTATTGTTAAACTTCTTTAAAAGAATAAGTTTGAAATACAAATAAAAGTTTGAAAATTTTATCAAACGGTTAACTCAGGATAACAAGACATCACACGCACATAGAGGCAACTTGAGTACCAAACTTGCAATCATGGTAATAAAAGACACAAGCAACGAGTAAAATGAAACAAAAGGCTTATTGAAAAGGGTAGAAGCGGTAAGAAGGACAATGTCCAAAGAGTGACAAATTGAATGAGAGTCAATTTGAAAGGCATAGAGAGAAATGATAAATATAGACATATTTTATTCTTGAAGGAAAGCATGACAAGATAGATTAGGAAGAAATGAACTGCAAAGCTTTCTCTCAAAGAGGGACAAAGCCTAAGAACGGGGAAATACTAAACACTCCATTCCAATACCATAATCATCATGATCGACTTCTTGGGCAATCTACAAACCTATCTTATAGCCACACCGATATATAGAACTTCCTCAGATCGATATCATCAACCCCATTAATAAACTAGTGCACAAGAAAATGTAACTCAACTCAGTTACACCTTACTAAATTTCAGTCATTATTAGATCCCAAAACATTCTTGACAATCACAAGGCCAAAGCTATTAACTCAAATATCTAGTATCCAACTAGCATTAACTAAGGTCTATCGACAAGGAAAAATCCATAATCAAATAATCCACATGAAAGATTCCTTAATATATTCTAACATCCTTAGTTCAATCATTATTACACTCGAAGCGACAAGCATAGATAATCATATCTAGCAAAGCATAATTACCAACAACCACAAGATGAATGAGCTCACCATTCAAATTCTCCGATTCAAATCACTTCAAGGCTTACTATCTCAAACGTAAAGACATTTCTCATTTAAAACCTCAAAATCTCAAGAGAGAACAATTACAAATTCTAAATCCTATATGACCAAGAACATGGCGATGATATGGCTATTCAAATCATCAGCTCAACTATAACTCAAGATGCATCGATCTTCACTTACGAAAATATTTATCAAACTTTGGTTACAAATCCTAATTACCGTAAAGCAAGGTCTTTTTTATAATCCCACACTCAGAGTCATCTAATTCTTAAATGATCTCCAAGGCAACTATTATAATAATAAACAAAAGCAAACTATCATTCCAATAAACTCGAACCTCGAACTAACACCACAACATCGAGCTGGAAAATATAAAGCCACCAAGAGAGAATACAACATCACTATTAGAATCCATCCTAGAACTTATGTTCTATTTCCCATGATCAAATACAACATGAAATTTACTGAATCGAAAAATTAGATATTATAGATCAAGAATCCCAAAATACTTTATACTCGTTCTCTGAGCCAAACAAACGAGATATCCAATCCACTAGAGGAAAGATGAAGCAACATCGAGTTACAGAACAATAAGGAATTGCAAGAGAACACGAGAATAATCCGGGATGAGATTAAAAGAGAGGAACGCTGAAAAACCGAGGTCATGAGCAAGAGACAAAGCAGATAATAGAGTTATGAAGATATCCGAGTAAGAAAGAAGGCATGAGAATGCGACTTCTTAAAGATCAAATTCGACAAAAACTTGCAAGAAAGGAAATGGAAACAAATAATGGTACGAGATTAAGAGATATAAGGTCTAATCCATAAAATTTCTCCTTTAAAACTTAGGGTGATGGCAAAACAACTTATCCTTTTAACAAAGGTCTCTCACAAGTCACAAGGGACCACTGTACCACAATTCAAAAAAATAATGTACACCTACATGCGACAAATCGATTGCTTTGCAATTCATCCATCATTTCACATACCCCGGATTCCTAAAAGCGAAATTGCAACTCAAGTATAATATCATTCTTTTAACTCCAAAATTCGACACAACTTCAAAGGTTCCAAAAACCGAAGGACTTACAAAGACTTATATACACTAGTCCTTTTTCAACTCCTATATTCCACAAGGTAGGACACCGAACAAAACATCATCATCATCTTAAAGCATCTCCATCATAGCTCACCTAAACGGTTATCACTCATATCGATAATCCTCAAGTAACATGGTTTAATCTACCATCACAACTTAATATTTCAAACGAGTCTACGATACCATAACATAAGATCATGTCTTTAAATCCAAGAATTATAGCCAAGTATTTTTCCACCAAGCATATACCCAAAAATACACACTAGGAAACCACAAGGAGTCACTTAGTCTCAAAGGCATTTTACAACTCAAGGTATCATCCAAATATTCTCACTTATAACAACTAGTCCTAACACAGGTATGATCCTCAAGACTATCTAATATAACCAAACTCATAAGTTCAAAAGATCAAGTCACCAACAAGCTTAATGGTCTTAGGCAACTCACTTAATCAACCTCGCATCATCAATTCCCATAAATCAGTCACACACACCATGGCAAGTCTCTATGATTAAAATCTCCAAAGCATAACACACTACACTCTCCAATGACTCCATCACTCACCACTATAGAGTGAAACTTAAATCTACACAACATTCCTCAAAGTCTCAAAATTCACTCACCCAAAGCCATTACACCACAAATAAAGGGGAAGGTATCCACAAAAGGTTACAAGGGCAAGTTAAGGATAAAAAAGGTAAGATTGAAAAAAGTGAATAGAGAAATTCTCAAGGAGAGAAGTAACTGGAAGAGACAAAGAAGCATCTGGATAGAGGGAAGAGAGCAAGGTACACCATAGGCAAGAAAATCATCGATGAGGTTCAAACACACTTCAATTAGGCTTGTCAACCTTCAATCTTCGGCAACAGGTACATCTTCTAACCATCACTTGATCAATCATAAGACATTAGAACCAAGCAAGCATAACGTCAATTAAAACAATCAACAAACAAGTTGGAATCTAATAAACTTCAAGCACACTAAAGACTACCACCTTAGGTCCTAAAGTCTACCCATCTCTCATTCATTATTCATTAATCAAGTTATTTAAGGTTGGGGTACAGGAATGTGCGTCAGGAGCGTTATAGCTATGATACCAACTTTGGCACCCCGCGATTTCGCAATAAAGTAAACGCATAGTTTGCAGCGGAAATACGATATTATTAAAACTTTAAAAGCAAAATCGCAAAAGTCACTATATTATAAAACCAAAACTTAGTTTAATAAGTTACTTATACAAATTGTAACTTAAATAAATACAAGGGACACCGATCCCTTGATAAATACACAATTAAGATAATAAACCAATATAAACTACTAAGGGTGAATCGCTGTAAGTACAACGCTCGCTAGCTCACTCGTCAAAACCACATGCAACATCAACTTGCAACCCGTTCATTCATGAAACACGAACCCACAGTCAGTGGGGAGTAACTAGGAGTTCTCCCAGTCATATCACATCAAAACGCATATAAACAAGTATAGAAACATATATCATCATGCATACATACAGTCGGGGAAGACTCCCCTTGGCAACCACATGGATCACCGTTCGCTAGCATCTTACCATTAATGACCATGTGCTTGAGAAGGTTAGGGACTCGACATACAAACCAAACACAAACATCCAACAATTCCAAGTATACAATCCAATATGTAATCAAACATAAGCAAACACACTCTCACGGTATATAACACGCACTAGCATCTGCACTATACAAGACAAAACGACTCTAAACTCAATCCTCCTGGTAGGACTACGATAACGATATGGTCCTAGTCTAAATCTGGCCAGATTCTCGGGACAAGGCGTGTACCCGATTCGACATGTGGCGAGGCGTGCACACATCCAAGACTCGGTAAAAAATATAGAAGCCAAGTACCCCAAATCCGGCAGTTACGGCCAACGACAGAGGCGAAAGAGAAAGAGCGTACCAATCTCGGCAGTTACAGGTAACGAGAAAGGTTGTCTCAAAATTAAATAATCATACTCCGGCAGTGAAGGCCAACAAAGATGAAAGATCAAGTATGGTCAAGCGAGTACGCTATATGTAAGGACACCACCTTGCAAGGATACAACATTTGACGGCCGGGTCGATCAACGCATTGTGTTCACCTCCTAACAACGTCGTCATATCCTCATTAAAACAAATACATAAGAATTAAGGTTGTACCCCTATTGGTCGAAAATCATGCCTAACGGGTATAGAGGTGCAACCGGGAAATGAGGGTTCAAAATATCCAATAGATAAGACTCGATCCATCATTCAAGGCATAATTGACTCACAAGGGGCACATAACTAAAACCGTCACTAAACATGTGAGCAAGGCATAATATAAATGTAACAATGATAAAAATGAGTCAATACGTGATACATAAGCATTAGACCAAGTTTAAGAAGCATAATCAATAAGAAACATAAAGCCCATCTCAAAACAACAAGTTTGGAAACCAACTAAAACAAGGGTCACCTTTAAACAATCGTAAGTAAAGTTTTAGACATGAAAATTCATAAATTCCATTTGGCATTGATAGCTTATCCTCTTAAAATTCCAACGTTAGGTCACATGCCCAAAACAAGTAAGTAACGAAGGATATATGACCATTTTACAAATTGGGGTAAGTGTAGGAGAACTGTGGGTCGTCACGAATGTGACATGCATGTTACGCCCGTGACGAATGTGGGCGCTGGTTATGCCTTCTACGTCACGCCCGTGACGAAGCCGTGATAACTCTTCTTTGCACGAGACTCAACCATGGCTTTCCCAAATTCAATTCACACACAAGTTATGCCATATTCACATCCAAAACCCACATGTACACCATCACATTCATAAGATTCACATTAAGGAAGATAATAATCAAAACCATTTGTAATATCAACTCAAATTCGTCAATAAACATCCTTGCATGCCACATGTGGGTATCATACCACTCAATTAAACCACAATAGCACAATTTGTCCATCATTAATGACTTAAATACATGTTTAAGCAACAAGAAGGTAATTTATCATCAACACTTCCAATTTTCCATAAATTGAGACATATAAGATGGAATTCAACAAGTAAACATATTGTATTCTTAGGTTCATACTAGTATATACTAAAGAATTCATCTTTAACATGAGAACTATTCTAAAACACATAGAAAAGCACATAAGATGTGATACCGAGTAATCCGTCAACATTACCTTATATAGCGTCTTCTAAGCTTTCCATATATCAAGAAATAGTCTTTAACCGAGCCTTCTAAGTCTCTACCTAACATTGTAGTATAAAAAGATAAGGATTTCTCATACTAGAGAACGACGGACGATTTGAATAAGTGAGAAAGGTGGATACTTTCATACCTTGAAAGATAAAGGAAGGTGAGAGGATTCCGAAATATTAAACGGATCTAGATTTGGTTAAGAAATGAAGGTTTTCTGAGAGTTTTAATGAAGGAGTTTAAGGTGGGTTTTAATGGTGGAAATTTCAGATTTTTAGAGAGAGGAGAGAGGAGATGAAATATGCAAAATGAGGATGGAAACCCTAGAAAAATGAGGTTTTGGTGCCTAATAAGAGGTCGATAGGTTTCTTTAGGCCTAATAACAAAGTGGATCCATTTCCACTAGAATTCCGCGTAGAATCCAATTCCTGACTCCAAACGGCAATTAAGAAACCGCTTTGACTCAACTAGAATAGATATGCGATTCTCATAAAATTATAAGCTAATAATAATAAAATAGCAAGTTAAAGTATTTTAACAAATAAAAAGGGAAGATAATTATAAAATTCAATGATTTATTAAATTACCAAATATGATAAAATCGAGGGTGTTAGAATCCACCTCGGAAAGGAGAGGTTTCCATCAAAGAGAAAGAGAAAGTTGGAGCCAAGAGCTGATTGTCCTTTGAAGTCATTGAAAGGATAGGGGCAAATGCCTACAAAATTGATCTGCCAGGTGATTATGGAGTACATGGAATTTTCAACATTGAAGATTTAAGACTTTACTATGAAGAGTTAGAGGATGAAGAGGAACCAGTCTTGAGGTCTAACCCTTTTCAAGCCGGGGAGGCTGCAACACGAGCTAACCCAAGGAGCAACCTTGAGAAGACTATGATCCAGCCAAGACAAACCAATCCAGCCACAACTCGAGCCACAAGCCAGACCAACCAAGACAACACAGACAAAGACAAGCAATCAACTGTCCTGTTTCAGCCTGCACTAGCCAACTTCCAGCCTCCCAAGAGATGCACTAGGTCATTCTAGCAACCCCGACCTTGGACCCATGCCAAGTCCACATAAAGGTCAAAAAAATAAGTCCAAGAGAATTTTTCCAAAGGTTCAGTCTAAGTCTATGAAAAACAACATTCTAAGTTTAAGTCCAAAAAAGAGTCCAACAAGGTATTTTCACAGATTCAGTCCAGTTGTGTCTCCCTTTTGCATTAGGTCAAGTAGAACTATGAATAATAAGGTCCCTATGATCACAAGTGAAGCCTTGATGAGTCACAAGGCCAAGGAAAGCAACTAGACAACCCAAGGAGAAGACAAATTGAAGCTTTGCCATTTCAGGAAAACAACAAAACTGCTTTATACTTTTGTAGTTCAGTCTTTATTTCACTTTATTGTCTGTAATATTTAGCTATTGACCTCGTCCTCATTAAGAGACTTTTAGTAGATGTTAAGAAGTTAGTTGAGAATCCTTTGAAGCCCTTAGATGAGATTTGCATCCTAGGGTCAGCAATCTTTTGTAATGCCTATATAACAGGCCGTTGTAGCATTGTAAGAATCAGATTAATTTGAATGAATGAAAAAAAAACCTTTGGGAAATCAATTCTCAACCCTCCTATAGTTTGAACCAGGCCTAGTTATCATCATGTGTCTAACTGTGGGTGATAGATTAGAACTTGTTTGGAATTGCTGAATCAATTCTGTGCTAGGTTGTGAATTGCTTTGGTTGTGTTGTTCAAGTCCGAGTCTTAATCCTGTGTTAATATGTGGATTTAAGTCTAAAGCTTGTCAAGTTAACTAGTTGTCTTCCTGTGTTAAGCTGTGGGAGTTAATAAAGTAACTATATCCTTGTTTATTTCAGCAAACAAAGTCTGTCTTAATCAGGGTCCATTTCTGACTGTTTGAATTGTTATTTGTGTTAAAATAGTAAAACACCTCCTTAAATCTTAAAACTTTATACAGTGTTGCATAATATAGTTATATGTCTTACCCAAGGATTAATGTTATTTAATTTTTTTTAGGATGATTGATGTGAGTCTTCATTTTTGTAAATAAAAAATGATAATCAATTTAAATTCAAGGCATAAATTAATAAGTAGTATATAACTAGTTAATTTAACAATAAATAACGAGAAATGGTATGAGAACGTGAGACTTGACACAATCCTAATATATGAAAAGACAACTCATATTTTAGCATTGAATGAATTAGTTATTTCGTATAAAAAGTGGATCGTCTTACGGGATTGTCTTATTGTATAAACCATGTTAATTTTAAGGGATATTCTACATGGCACCCCTTCTTTTGGCATATCCTACATGATACCCCTCCTTTTCTTCAAATAAACTTTGATGGCGTATAATTCACGATCATGAATTCAGAACGTGTCAAATCTTTTTTTTCAAAATGATCGTCTTCTAGAGATCTTTGATTTTTAAAAAAACATTTATTTGGCCCTACTATCAATCACAAGTTTCGGGTTGGGCGCCGGAGAGTGCTAGTTCCCTTTTAGCGGTTGAAAGATACAACTTCAGATTCAGAAGATGCAGAAGCAGTCGATTCAGTTGATCGAGATGAACCAGCACCGAAACCAAGCAGCAAGTCTTGAAACCAAGGAAACAGAAACCCTAATCAGCCGCACGCAGCAACTTTCACATTTAGCGACTTGAGACATCACCGTAGGGCAATAAAAATTTAAATAAAACAAACAAACCCCAATGATCGTCGTACCAAGTACGTCCTGGCGAGCCGAGCACCTTCTCAGTTTGCTCCCTTCCTAGCTTCCTAGAAGACTCACTGGAGTCACTCGTTACAAGGGCTCGTTACATACATTTCACTCGCTGTGTCGATGCCTATAGTGAAAAAGAAAGGAAAGACTAAAATACGAAAAAGACTCTAATTGGGTTAAACGAGCACCTAGATCCATGAATCCATACATCTCGACCAGAAAATAATCGGAATTGGAACATACCTTGCTCCTGTCTCACACAAGCCGTGGTTGGGTAGTCTCATCCCCAATCCTTTTCGCCGAGATCCACCAGCTCTACTCAACCTGATGTCTGGTTTCACGCCAAAATCTAGGATTTATGAAGAATCCATTCGCGGACAAACGTCTTTGAACAGAGCCAGGTAGGGCTAACCTAGGCAATTAGCCGACGAGCCCTCTGCCCCACGCATCTAACCAGCTCGCGTGGTTCACCGGGACTATATCCTACCTAAACAGTCCTACCTAAACGCTCCTCTGCTAAATTTGTAGCAGCTCTCGCTCTTCATGACTTTATGAACTCGTAACCATGAGATATTGCCGTTCAAAGTTTATTTGGTTAAAAACGTTTGACCGACCATAATTGTTGCAACTCGTTCATAAAGTGGCATTTTTTTTTCAAATCGAAGTTCTCGATAAGACATATTTTTTTTCAAATCGAAGTTCTCGATAAGGCATTTTTTTTTCAAATCGAATAATACGCGGTCAAAGTTTTTTTTTATGAAAAGGAGGGGTACCACTTAAAAAACCAAAAAACATAAGGGTTCTATGTAGACTATCCCTAATTTTAATTAATAAGTTGTTAACAAGTCTAACATAAATAATTTAAGTATAGTTAAAGTTTCTAAACTTTTCTGAACTAAACATAATTTTTTATTGCTGAAAATTTCTAAACTGAACTTATAGGATCTATTGTTTTCTGAACTTATATGATCTGAACTGAACTGAATTTATATAAGCTGAACTTTTCTGAACTGAATTTAAAGGATCTAAACTAATATTAAAGGAGACGACTTTAAGTAAAAAAGAACATGACCTTAATCTAACCTTATTTTATCTTGATCCATTTACACTCTCCCATGCAGAATATCACAATTTGGGTCATCAACTCAATCATTTTTCATTTTTTATTCAGTTTCCACGTTCTCTACCCAACCAAACCCTCTTCCTTAGTTTTTTAATTAGTATTTGTTAAAAAATTATAAAAAGTAAAAATAAATATTTAAGTATTAATAAATTTAAAAATGAGATTTTTTCTTTAAAAATCAAGAGTTTCTTACGTGGTTTATACCACTATCACTAATAATTAACTTCCACTTAACTAATTTCCCATTTACCTTTCTTCACACTTCATCTTATTTGTTAGCTAGAATTTTATGCCCGTGCGTTGCTGGATTGTAAATAAACCTGACAAAATATAAATTCACTTGAAAAATTGTTCGAAAATATCTGAAATGCTACTCAACCGAACATTAATTTGATTTGACAGAGTAAGATCTACTTGTAACTCGCTTCGATCCAAATTGAACTCAATTGAATGTAATCGAATATTATTCGTGAAGTCTAAATACATCTTAGCCAATAAAAAAACGAGCCATTGTAGGTGTCTGAATTACAAATATTTTTTTTCATAAAACACTCCCATTATATGATATCGTGTATAGTTTATTTACTTATTGATGGTAATTTTTATTACTACGTATTACATTGAAATTGCCAAAGTATAATGAACACTAATCCAATTATTTGATCACCAGCTCAAGAAAATGTCTCAAAACTTACTTAAACTAATATGGGGTCACCCTCAATAACATATGGATCAAAACCGCACAACTCAACTAAGGTGGACAATGAAAATGAGCCCGTTCAAATTCGAACTGAATTCGAAACTAAAATTAACCCGATTAAACTGAATTAATTTTTCATTTTGTTACATCTTGGTGTATAAATGTTACAACTATTCTGTATTATTTTCCTCTTATAATACATGTCTTTTAGATGGTTATTCATGCCTTTCTTATATCTTTTGTAAGTTAAGTCAAATTCAAAGTCAACGAAACTCAAGGTCAAACGTGAGTTAATGGAGGGTAAGGGTCATAAGGTATGAAGGTGGTACGAGTGTTGGTCGCATAGATTGTGTTGGAGCCAGTGTCCTCCACAGTTAGTGCAATAACATAAATAAATCTCTGTAGGTTCACAGGGTA
This sequence comes from Heliosperma pusillum, assembly GCA_022085475.1. Lineage (NCBI taxonomy): Eukaryota > Viridiplantae > Streptophyta > Magnoliopsida > Caryophyllales > Caryophyllaceae > Heliosperma > Heliosperma pusillum. The sequence goes on along the minus strand of JAIUZE010073383.1, from coordinate 4,785 downwards.
TACTTTATATTGTAATCAGTTGATTAATATCGATAACGGTTGGCTTGCTAGATAAGTTTGACGTTATTGTCATACAGATGACGGTGATCAACTGGTCCCTAAAAGTCACACCTAAAGGATGTGATTGAGAGATGTGATTGATTGAGAAAATAATCATATTGATGCCTTATTAAATGACTAAAAGGTTAGTCGGTGTTTTGACTAAAAGGTTAGTCAATGTGATGATGATATAATTATTTAATAACGATTAAATAATGTTAGCTAAGACGAATTAACTGTAATTCGTAAATTGAATAAAAAAGGTTATATTTAATTGTTGTATATAATGTAAGCTAATTAAACATAAACCGTTATAATTAATAGGAAAATTATAAATATATGGATATTTATAATTAATGATGTATTATAATGTCGGTCTTTGACTAATGACGATTATAATATATTACATTATATTAGAAGCTAAAATGACCAGAAAAAGTGTCCAGATACACTCGGGTTTTTCCGGTCAATGGGTAGTTATTTGAGGAGACTAAATTTCCTCATATATGACCTACTATTGCCGTGAGATCAAGGGGAACAAGGAAAGAAATTCTAACCTAATTCTATTCTCTCACTTGTGCCTCCATCACACACAACACACAAAAACCTAAAAAGTTAACTGTAACTTTTAATCATCTTTCTAGCAAAGGAGAAGGGCATATCTCAATTTATCTTGGGTGAGACAATTAGGAGGATATCTACTTTGATATCTGTTCTTAGACCGATTTTGCTAAGGACCAAAGGTTTAATTCTTTTTCTCTATATTTACATCGTTTTCATATTTATGACTCGCAATTCATATTATATAATTTTGTTATAATCCTAAATTTTAAGGGGATGTAAACTGTTATTTCCCACAAGTGATATCAGAGCCAGGTTACAAAATTATATTATATGTTTTTTCATTTTTATGAAATATGAATTTGAGAAAAAAAAAAAATATTTGATAAAACCGAAAAAAATTTGTCACGGCTGAAATTGTTTTGTTGCCGTGTGATGTTTTTTTTGTAGGGTTTTGTTTTTCCATTGTTGATTTATTGATATTGTTATTTTAAAAGGTTAAAATTCAATATAATAAATTTGTACTTGTTTTAATTTGATAAGGATTAGATTAAAAGAAGATGGAATTGTTTTGATTTTGTTGTTGCTATTGTTTTCGGCCTCATTGTTTTAAATTGATAATTTTGTATAATGATTCAATTTTAATGATGTTCAAAGCGATTGTGATTAAATGAATATAAGGATAATCGATTTAATCATGATTTAGATGTTCATTTTAAAAGTTTAAATTGAATAATCTAGTTTGAATCAATATTTAATAACGATTAGATATTGAATTTTGTACCGATCTAGCAATTTTGACAACACCGAATTTTTTTTCATGTCCGTGCTGCTGCTGTTTAAAAAAAAAAAAAAAAAAAATTCTGTTTTTTTTTTTACCGTAGCAGCAGGTAAATTTTTTTTAGTTTTAATGTTACTTTTACGGTTATTGATTAAACCGTGAGTTTATAAAAAAAAAAATTGTTTTTGGTACTGGTACTGTTCACGTGAACAGTGATCCGTAGAGAAAAAATTTTTTTTTTTTTTTGTTTGTTTTTTTTTTTGACATTATAAAGATAATGTTTGTTTGTTTGTTATTGTGAAAAGGTTCACAATAATGATACCCGATTATTTTAAAAAGGTTTAAAATAAAAATGGATTTTGGGAGATTAAGATTGTTGTGGGCAATTAAGGAATTGTCACATAATTTTGATCGTTTTTATTGGTGGTTTGGATAATTAATCAACATAATTAATGAATTATGTATTGTAGTATTAATTTATATAGTTGATGCATTTTATTTTTGTCGGAAGAATGAATGAATGAATGGTTTGATTTACGTTTTTGCAATTGGTTGAAAAATGTAAATCCTAGTGTGGCCTTAGTTAATCATGTTTTCGTAATGATGGAAACATGGTTTGGATGTATTTATGAGATCTCGAATCTCCTTTTATTTCTTTTAATTATGTTTTTGGAATTAGAATGTAAATAGATTTATTTTGTAATTTTGAAAATGTAATTTAAGAAGACTAAAGATGGAGATCGGATGCTCACTCCCGCTACATGGACCAAGATGAGACAAAGTCAAGCTTCTCGGGTCCATTAGGATGGATTCCAAACTTGTATTTACTGTTCATTTTGGTAGATAGGCCACACTAGGACCGTTGTAATAGTTTACGTATTTTTCATTCTTTTGCTTTTCATTCACATGTTAAATAATTGCATCATATTCCGCCTAAACCAAACCACCTAAATGCATGAAAAATGATTCATATAGTTTGAATTTTCATCATAGACATACAGATGTCACTCGTTCATAGGGCCATCACCTTAGTCTAAATCATTCACGAAATGCTAGATATTTGTTCACTTAAAATGAATTAAATTTAAGATGATGGGATCTTCCTCTAAAATGAAAATTGAGATTAGTCTTTATAGGAAAAACTACTATGAACCCCTTCTTCGTTGGAAGTCATAATATGACCCCTTCTACGTTGGGTAAGTAGTGAGTGTTGACCTATTTTACCTCAACATTGTAGTCCGAGTAATATCTCGGGATTATAATGGACTAAAGATAGAATTTACAGAAATTTATCGACCTAGAATTCTAAAGGTAGAATTAGCCAAGAGGTTGGCTTATCAATTTACAGAAATTGAGTCTTGGGATCATTTATATAATTCTTGAGGGAGGTCAATTGTATAAATGAATGAGTCATCGCATTAAACAGTTTTTTGCATTAAGACTTAATTTTAAAACGATGAAACTTATCATAATTTTTCTTCTTTTCACAGTTTCTTGAATCCGTTATATAAAGATATAACTGCAAAAATAACAAATGGCTGGACGTACAGACGACCCAATGCCAAGTGCTACACTCGCTCACGAGTCCTGGCTAAAGATATTTATGGACAACATGAATCAGTCCACGCGACTGAAGAATGATGGGTCAAACTTTGCGGACTGGGAGGCGGCATTACGGAATGCTGCCATTGCTGACGGTAAGCTCAAGTACTTGACTGAGCCACTACCGACTAACCCAGGCCCCAATGCAGGAGCCAATGCATTAATTGCTTATAGTGATTTCGTAATGGAGGCGGGTGCGTTAAAGAACGTACTCATCTATTCAATGGAATCAAATTTGCAAAGGCGATTCATTGCCCAGGGTGCAAACAAGATTTTCACCACTCTCTCTAACGAGTTCTCCAAAGCTCCGAGGATCGTTAGCTATGAGTACACCTGTCACTTCTTTGAAGCGAAACTCCAGAAGGGCCAAGCGGTTAGCCCACACATTCTTGCTATGATCGAGAATGTCGAGAAGCTGGAGGCTCTTGGTTGTAAAATCGATGAGACGATCATTATTGATCGACTGCTTCATTCACTTCATGATGGTTTTGCCCTTTTCAGGGCAAATTACTATATGAATGATATGAAGAAAAGTCTTCATCAGCTCCACTCACTTCTCGTACAGACCAAGAGTGATCTGAAATTGAGTGGGAGCGTGAAACAAGACGTTCTCATGATTAACAACAAGGGTAGGGGTAAGGGCAAGGCTCAAGCTGACCTAGCTGTAGGGAAGCCAAAGTTCAAAAAGCCAGGAAAGGTCAAGAGTGGGCCTGGTGAGACTAGCGGTAGCTCACAAGGCAAGACAAAGAGCAAAGATAACGTGGAGTGCCACCATTGCCACAAGTCTGGGCATTGGAGGCGGAACTGCCCCGTGTATGCTGAAGACGTAAAATCAGGCCGCGTCACTCCTGTTGGTACGTCATCTTTTATTCATATGATTGAGATTAACCATGCAAGTTTCGGAACTTGGGTACTAGATACTGGTTGTGGTTCTCATCTGTGTAATCATTTGCAGGGCCTAAGAAGCATCACAACTCTCGTAAAGAGTGATGTGGACCTGCGGGTGGGGAATGGAGCTAGAGTTGCTGCCGTTTCAGTGGGAACATATGTAATCCAACTCCCTAGTGGTTTTGAGTTATTGCTGAATAATTGTTACTATGTACCCAGTTTGTCGAAAAACATTATTTCAGTTTCCGTACTTGATAAGGACGGTTTTTCGTTTGTAATAAAGGATAATAGCTGTATTTTCTCTTTAAACGATATGATTTATGGTAAAGCTGTTTCCATGAATGGAATATATGTTTTAGATCAAACCACAGATATAATGCATGTGAGTAATAAGAAAGCAAAGGTTGGTGACAAAGATCAAACCTATCTATGGCATTGCCGTATGGGACACATAAATGAAAAACGCGTGAAAAAGCTCATTGATAATGGAACTATCTCCCCATTTGACTATGAATCTTTTGGCACGTGTGAATCATGTCTCATAGGCAAAATGACTCGCATTTCCTTCAAAGGTGTTGGAATGCGCGCTGCTGACCTATTAGGACTCATACATACTGATGTGTGGACCTATGTCAAATAACGATAGAGATGGTATGGGATGTTATCACTTTCACGGACGATTGAGTAATAGGATATGTCACCTTAATTGAAGATAAAAGTGCGTCCTTCGACAAGTTCAAGGAATTCCAGAATAAGGTTGAAAACCAGTGGATGAAAGATTTTAAAGCACTACGTTAGATCGTGTGGCGCGAATATCTTTGAATGAGTTTGATCAACACCTAAAGACTGTGGTGTAGTAATACCAGTTAATCCACCGGGAACCACACAATTGAATGGTGTGTCCGAACGGAGAA